>CAUYON010138780.1:0-31743 GCA_963573935.1 Arctocebus calabarensis
GTCCCAGCTACTTGGGAGGTGGAGGCAAGAGACTCGCTTGAGCCCAGGAATTGGAGGTTGCTGTGAGCTGTGATGCCACAGCACTCTATCCAGGGTGACAGCTTGAGGCTCTGTCTCAAAAAAAAAAAAAAAAAAAAGATAAAAGCTCTCAAGAGTCATTAGCTTTGTAGCACTAGAGGATCAATTTGTTCTCCCAAGGAATAGATATATTCCTTGGAGGAGAAATGGTATCTGTTAAACTGAGCATGAAGTTTCTTCTAGATGTAAGAAGTTCTTGAAAGCCAGAGAAGAAACCAAGGAGATGAATCTGTTGCAGCTGAAGCAGGCTGAGACCTTGCTACACTCTGAGGGGGTTGTCAGCCATGTCCACCCTCAAACAACTCGTAGGAGCATCTTTAAAGGCAGAGTAGCTACAGAATGCATGTTGGAGCAGACTGTAGAATGCCATCCTTAAAGACAAATCTAGGACAGACGCAGTGGCTCATGCAGGTAATCCTAGCACTCTGGAAGCCCAAGGTGGGTGGATTGCCTGAGCTCAGCAGTTTGAGACTAGCCTAAGCAAGAGTGAGACCCCCTCACTATGAAAACTAGACAGGCCTTGTGGTGGATCCTTGTAGTCCCAGCTCCTCAGGAGGCTGAGGCAAGAGGATCACATAAGCCCAGGAGTTTGAGATTGCTGTAAGCTAGGATGCCAGCACTCTATCCAGGATGATTGAGTGAGACTTTCTCAAAAATAAATAAATAGATAAATATATACCTAAATAAATAAAATAAAAAAAATGAATCCCTGTCAGAGATATCAGTATTTTTTTAACTTTTAAACTTTTTATTTATTTATTTATTTTAGACAGGGTCTTGTTTTGTTACGTGGGCTAGAATGCAGTGGTGGGATCGTAACTCCTAGCAATCTCAAATTCTCAGGCTCAAGCAATTCTCTTGACTCAGTCTCCTGGGTAGCTGGAACTATAGGCATGTAGCACCATATCTAGCTAATTTTGTTATTTTTTGTAGAGATGGAGTCTCACTAATGTTGCTTAGGCTGGTCTTGAACTCTTGGTCTCAAGGTATCTTTCTGCCTTGGGGTCCCCAAGTGCTAGGATTATAGGTGTTAAGCCACCATACCCAGCTTAACATATACAAAGGGATACATTACTGCAATCAGATATAAATTAGATATAAATATGTATTACATAGCTTCAATAATTATCTACTTACATCCAGTCTTGGTTCAGTCATACCAGGAATCAACAAGCTTTTTCTGTACAGAGTCAGATAGTGAATATTTTAGGCATTATGGACATTCAGTTACTGTTGAAAACAATCCTCTCTGTCACTGGAGCAGAGAAGCAGCCATAGACCACACATAAATGAATAAATGTAACTGCACCTCAATAAAGCTGTATTTATAAACATAGGTGGCCAGATTTGACTTCTGGGCTATAATTTGCCAACCTCTCATCTATAACTTTGCTTACTTCCTGTCTACTATGCATTATTTTCAATTATATCCAAGTTTCATTATTTACTTATAAATATGTCTTTAAAAGACATAGATTCATAGATTCTTTTTTTTTTTAGAGACAGAATCTCACTTTGTCAACCCTTGGTAGAGTGCTGTGCCATCATAGTTCATAGCAACCTCCAGCTCTTGGGCTTAGGCAATTCTCTTGCCTCAGGCTCCCGAGTAGCTGGGACTACAGGTACCTGCCACAATGCCCTGCTATTTTTTGTTGCAGTTTGGCTGGGCTCAGGTTCAAACTCACCACCCTCGGTACATGGGGCCAGCACCCTACCCACTGAGCCACAGGTGCTGCCCAAGAGGTAAATTCTTTTATGATGTAATCACAATTCCATCAGAATACTCAAAGTTATTCCTTACTATTGTCAAAAGCCAGTCAATGAGGCTTGGCACCTATAGCTCAGTTAGGGGTGCCAGCCACATAGACCTGGGCTGGTGGTTAGAACCCAGCTCGGGTCTGCCAAACAACAATGACAACTGCAACAAACAAATAGCTGAGTACCTCTAGTCCCAGCTACTTTGGAGGCTGAGGCAAGAGAATTGCTTGAGCCTAGGAGTTTGA
Organism: Arctocebus calabarensis; assembly: GCA_963573935.1. Classification (NCBI taxonomy): domain Eukaryota; kingdom Metazoa; phylum Chordata; class Mammalia; order Primates; family Lorisidae; genus Arctocebus; species Arctocebus calabarensis. The sequence continues at coordinate 2,082 of CAUYON010138780.1, forward strand.
GGTTGCCATGAGCTGTGTGTTGCCAGGGCACTCTACCAAGGGCAAAAAAGTGAGACTCTTCCTCAGCAACAAATAAACAAAAACAAAAGCCAGTCAATGTTCAGATTTTCCCAATTGCCTCTGAAATTTTATTGATTTTTTTTTTACACTTAGTTTGTTTGAATAGGAGACATAGCAATTGGTTTATATGTCTTAATTTTTGTTAATTTTGCTCATCCTACCCCAGCTTTGCTCATCCCATCCCACCTCAGAAACTGAGTCATATACCCCATATCTAATACACTTTTCCACAGTTTGGAATTTACTGATTACATGCAGAGATGTCATTGAACTTGCTGTTCTGTCCTCTATAATTCTTACAATCTGGTATTTAGATCCGGAGGCTAGATTACTTTTACGTTAGATTTTTTTTTTTTTTTTGCACAAACACAGCAGTGCTGAATATCTTCATCTGGATGAATGTAACATTTGTTTCACACTTTCTTTCTTTAAAGCAGCCATTTCTAGGCCTGGTGTGGTGGCTCGTGCCTGTAATTCCAGCACTCTGGGAGGCGGAGGTGGGTGGATTGCCTGAGCTCACAGGTTGCAGACCAGCCTGAGCAAGAGCAAGACCCTGTCTCTAAAAATAGCCGAGCATTGTGGTGGGCACCTGTAGTTGCAGCTACTTGGGAGTCTGAGGCCAGAGAATTGCTTAAGCCCAAGACTTTGAGGTGGATGTGAGCTGTGACGTCATAGCACTGTACTGAGGGTGACAAAGTGAGACTATTTCAAAAAACAAACAAACAAACAAACAAAAAAGGCAGCCATTTCTGATGGCTATCTAGATTCACTATCTTATCAGGAGTAACAAATGATTATCTGTTAGTTTATCATATATTTTTAATTTATTAGCTAAAACACTTCCATAAAAGGAAACTTTTCAACATCAGCTATTGGCTACCATAATGCACACTTTGTATAGAAAAGACAGAGTAATGGTTTAATTTATTTCATTTACTTATTAATTTTCAGGTAGTTAATTGGTTCCTTAGCATCCTCCAAAAGTTATCAATAAGGATTTTTAAAAAATATATACTATTAACTCATGTTTTTAAACATAGTCAACATATTCTTTTGATATAACTCTGGTAATCTTTGATAGCTTCCTTGCTTTTTAGACTGATGGTATATTCCATGCTCACTAGAACTGGAATCAGCTATTTCTCAGAGAAGCTCTAGTTAAACATTGCAGATCTTTTTTCCTCCCGGCTTTATTGAGGTATAAATGACCAAATAAAATTTGAATATATTTACTATGCACTTTTGAGACATGTGTTCATTGTGAAACAATCACCACAAGTCAATGGATTAACTCACTGATCCATCACCTCACATAGTTATCTATTTTTTGTGTTTATAACATTTAAGGTCTACTCTTTTAACAAATTTCATGTATATAATATAGTATTTATTTATTTTATAGACAAGGTCTCACTTGGTTACCCAGGCTGGAATGTAGTGGCCCAATAATATCTTACCGCAACCTTGAACTCTTTGGCTCAACTTCCTGCCTCAACTTCCCAAGTAGCTGGGACTATAGGAATGTGCTGTCACACCCAGCTAATTTTTAAATTTGTTGGTAGAGTCAGGGTCTCACTATGTTGTCAAGACTGGTTTTAAACTCTTAGTTTCAAGAAATCCTCCCAGTTTAGCCTCCCAATATAATGCAGTATTATTAATTATAGAGAAGGTGCTAAAGAAATGTATACACAATTTAAGGAAGGAAACAACTGCATTGAAATTTTAATATTCAAGTCACATTTGACTTCTGCAATTACGAGAGATACATGATAACAAAAGTTATCTGTATATATTGGGTATTACAATTTTAATGCAGTTCTTTCCTTTCTTAAAATGTCTATACACTTTTTTGGTACCCTCTGTAGTCACCATACTGTACCTAAGATCTCCAGAACTTAAGTCACCTTGGAAGTGAACATTTGTACTCTTTGACCAACATGTCCCCATTTCCCCCTCTTCCTCCAGCCCCTGGCAATCACCATTCTAATTCTACTCCTTGTTTCTATGAGTTCAACTTTTTCACATTCACATATACGTGAGATTACATAGTATTTGTCTTCCTAACCCTACTTCTTGACATATGTCCAAAGGAAGTAAAATCAGTGTTTCAAAGAGATATTTACACTCTCATGTTCATTGCAGCATCATTCTTAATAACCAAGACATGAAAACAACCTGATGTCTATCAATGAATGGGTGGATAAAGAAAATGCCATACCGGCTCAGCACCTGTGCCTCTACAGGCTAAGGCGCCAGCCACGTACACCTGAGCTGGCGGGTTCGAATCCAGCCTGGACCCGCCAAACACCAATGATGGCTGCAACCAAAAAATGGCCAGGCGTTGTGGCGGGCGCCTGTAGTTCTAGCTACTTGGGAGACGGAGGCAAGAGACTTGCTTGAGCCCAGGAATTGGAGGTTGCTGTGAGCTATGATGCCATGGCACTCTATCCAGGGTGACAGCTTGAGGCTCTGTCTCAAAAAAAAAAAAAAAAAAAAGAAAAGAAAAGAAAAGAAAATGCCATATATATGCATATAAAAATACATAATGAAGGCTATGCCTGTGGCTCAAGGAGTAGGGCGCCAGCCCATATACTGAGGGTGGTTCGAGCTCGGTCCCAGCCAAAACTGCAAAAATAATAAAAAAAAAAAGTACATAATGAAATACTATTAAAATATAAAAAAGGAAGGAAATCTTGCCATTTTCAACAGCATTGATGAACTTGGAGAAGACTGCTCTTCTTAACACAAGTTCAGGAAAAGCCCAAGCCCCTGCAGTGTGGAGCAGTTGCACAGGCATTTGATGGTCCCACACCCCTCCCGGAATCTAAGGTCGGACCAGGGTAAGTAGACTTCTAAGAGCAGATGTGAGCAGTGCTCAACAGAGTGGAGCACTGTCTCCACTGTCTTCAGCTGGAGACAGTGCTTTTGTAGATGCACATGTGGAAAAGGACAGTGAAGGCAAACTAAGGTAGCTTCCTTGACATTGATGGAGGGCAGTTATCACGGTACCCAGGTGGACACACTCCTGATCTACTTGCTTCTCATAAGCAGAGGAGAATTAGGTTCCTCATAATTTGGTTAGAAGTGGGATTATTTATACTTTTTTGGGATAATGTAAAGTTTTAAGAGTATTTGAATATTTCTTTTTTTCTGAAGAGAAGACTAAAATAATTTCAGATGTTGGTCATCTATGAAATGTGCCCTGTCAATGATTTGTAATGTACTGTATACCCCAATGGTTCTCCTCTTATACATCAATAAAACGAGATTTTTGCTTTTTGTATTAATTAAACCTGGACCTGATTTAGTATGTGTCTTCCTTCATAATATATCACTGTTCTTCAGTGATCCTATTTAATTTCTTATTACAAAATCTGTTTTATGGAAAGAAATTTTAATCTGATTAGAAAAGTAGTAAAATCAATCACCACTTATTAATATTTAGATAACATATTTGCTGCAAAACAAAAGTAAAAAGTTTGAAATCATGGTATAGCTGTTTATTTCAAATGCTTAAGGGCATTAGTATTTTCATCCAAATTTCATATTCATTTTGTAGTGAAATGAATAATTACCTGACAAAGATGATAATTTTCTCCTATGTTTTATTTTATCATTTTTTTTCTTTTTTGCTCACTAGAGCAATTCATACTTTTTACAAAACTTCAACCATTAGAGAAATATATGTGATGAAAGTCTCTTGAATACCACTCTGAAGAGATAACCCCTGATAACAGTTTGGGTGAACATTGAAAAAGGTTATTGGGGCACCAAAGTACTTGCTTCTTGGGGTAGCAGAATTCATTTTTCAAAGGGTTGTTTCGGTTTTGAACCACAAGAGGTCACCATAACATTATAGTAAATGTCTTCATGTGGTTCATCTTTATCTGTAAAATTTTAATTTAAAAATGTCACATCAAAATTTTAATAAGTGGTTTTCAGTTGCCTTTGTTAAGAGATTCTTTAGACATTTTACTAATTGTCACGGAGTTCTGTTACTCTCTATCTCTTACTCCATTTTGCCAGGCGATAATGAGTCTTCATCACAAATGCCAAACCCTTCTTTCGGTTCTTCTAATCAGTGACTTTCTATATTTGTGTCTGTTATTTCACACACTGTTTTCATTTACTCTACATATTCACAGGTAAGGTACCTTGTTTTAGGGATACTTGAAAGATGCTCTGCCGGGAAAAGCGAGCTTCATGAAGAAATGTGTTTGGGAAATGCTGCAGACCATGTATCTCATCTTAGACGGTCAATGTGCATACGTGAGTATTAACATGGGAAAGTCTCTGAGAAGTCCTTTGGTAAATTAAAGCTACTTAACCTTAATCCAGCATTTTCATAACAATTGATTGGACAATGGCTCCTTTATTGAGATAATTAATACCATTAATAACTTGAAAAAGTAGTATTCGTTGAAACATTGCTTGGGAAATTCTGATTTATAACATTAATTATTTGAAAAATATTATAAAATTAATTCGTATATCACACTATTTTATAAAAATTAAATTTCCTTTTAGCTTGAAGAAATTGCATGTTTTGAATTCACGTGTGTTTTAAAACTTAATAGCTTGACAGTATTTTCTTCTCTCCTTCAAATATTCCCCCCCCTTTTTTTCTATTTGAATGGCAGTGATCCTAGTAACTATCTTGTTACAGCAGTAACTTACAAAGTAAAGATATAAACTAATGATGGAGAATTCCCCCATAGGAATAATATATGGTATTATTATGTCAAAAATACTATCTCTAGCAGAAAATGTGAACTAAGAAAAATGAATTATTATAATTATTATTATATTATAGAAAGACTATTATTTTACATTATTATACAGCTATGAAAATGTCACAGAGGAAAGATTTATAATCAGAAAAGATTTTATACTACTATACTACAAAGGGACCTTGTAGGTCATTTGATGTAATGTCCCACCAACTGCAAAAATAGAGAAGAACAACCTCATAGCTAAGGCAGCTCTTAGTAATAAAAACAAAGCCAGGGGGATCAGCATATAAGACTTTAGGCTGTACTATAAGGCCATAGTGGTCAAAACGGAATGGTAGTGGCACAATAATAGAGTCATAGACATTTGGAATCTAATAGAAAAACAGGAAATGAGACAAACATCTTACAGTCACCTAATCTTTGATAAACCAAATAAAAACATACGGTGGGGGAAAGAATCCCCATTCAATAAACGGTTCTCGGAGAACTGGATTTCCACATGTAAAAGACTGAAACTGGATCCATACCTTTCTCCACTCACAAAAATTGATTCAAGATGGATAAAAGACCTAAATTTAAGGCATGAAATGATAAAAATCCTCAAAGAAAGCAGAGGAGAAACACTTGAAGATAGTGGCCTGGATAACGACTTTATGAAGAAGACTTCCATGGCAATTGCAACAATAACAAAAATAGACAAATTGGACTTAATTAAACTGAAAACATTCTGTACAGCTAAGGAGACAACAACCAAAGCAAATAGACAGCCTGCACAATGGCAAAGGACATTTGCATATCAGACAAAAGCTTGATAACTAGTTTCTACAGAGAACACAAATTAATCTACATGAAAAAAGCCAACAGTCTCATGTATCAATGGGCAAGAGAGATGAATAGAAACTTCTCTAAAGAAGACAGACAATGGCTAACCAACATATGAAACAATGCTCATTTTCCCTAATTATTAGAGAAAAGCAGATCAAAATCACCCTGAGATATCATCTAACCCCAGCAAGAATGGCCCTTATCCCAAAATCTCAAAACTGCAGATGCTGGCATGGATATGGAGAGAAGGGAACACTTTTACACTGCTGGTAGGACTTCAAACTAATACAACCTTTGGAAGGAAGTATGAAGAACCCTTAAAGAACTCAAGCTAGACCTCCCATTTGATTCTGCAATCCCATTACTGGACTTCTATCCAGAAGGAAAAAATCCTGTCCACCATAAGGACACTTGCACTACACTGTTTATTGCAGCTCAATTTACAATTGCTAAAAACATGGAAACAGCCTGAATGCCCAGCAACCCAGGAACGCAGGAACGAATTAACAAGCTGTGGTATATGTATACCATGGAATACTATTCAACCATTAAAATGATGGAGACTTTACATCCTTTATGTTAACCCGAATGGAAGTGGAACACATTATTCTTACTAAAGCATCACAAGAACAGAGAAGCAAGAATCCTATGTGTTCAATTCTGATATGAGGATGATTGATAACATAGTGGGAGTGGGGGAAGAGTAGAGCAGAGGGAGGGAAGGAGAGAAGTGGGGGAAGGGGAGAGCAGAGAGAGGGAAGAAGGGAGGGGGTGGGAGGTCATGATGTGTGACACACCTTTTGGGGGCTGGACACAATTATAAGAGGGACTTTACCTAACGAATGCAATCACTGTAACCTGATTCTTTGTACACTCAATGAATCCCTAACAATAAAAAAAAAGGGAAGAACCCATGGCACTGAGTTTGATTAAATTTTCAGGTATTTCTAACTATTAGAAATAACTTTCTCAGCAAAGTAAAATGTGTTCCCATAAAATTTCCATCTACTGGTCGTATTTCTGCAAAATGTAGGTTTCGTTTTTTGTTTTTAAAGAAACTTTAGTTTGCCAAATTCTTCAAAAAATTATTACAAAATGCCCTTTAAAATATTTGAAATGACTTTTCTATATTCTGTAAAAGAAATTTCTTGATGTAAGAGTGTCCTAAAGGTCACATGGAGTAGAATTATAGAACATATTGGAAATGACAGAGAACTTAGGACATCAAAAACAGCCTTCTTACCTTTAAGCAAGCGAAGACCAACTTCAGAAAGCTTAAATAATATTTTTTAGCCAGACATCACAAATCAATAATTGCAGAATTGGGAGTAAAACAAAGATATTTTAACTCCAGGTTTATTAGTAATTCCACTATTCTAAAAGTGACTTATACATAATTTTTTTTTTTTTTTTTTTGAGACAGAGCCTCAAGCTGTCAACCTGGATAGAGTGCTGTGGCATCACAGCTCACAGCAACCTCTTCCTGGGCTCAAGGGAGTCTTTTGCCTCTGCCTCTCAAGTAGCTAGGACTACAGGTGCCTGTCACAATGCCCGGCCATTTTTTGGTTGCAGCTGTCATTGTTGTTTGGCGGGCCCAGGCTGGATTCGAACCCGCCAGCTCAGGTGTACATGGCTGGCGCCTTAGCCCATTGAGCCACAGGCGCCAAGCCAAAATTGAAGTTAGTTTTTGATGGTTAGTTTTCTTTTTTAAAAAATTTTACACTAGGCATGTATTAAATGCATGTACCCCTAAAACAGAAACCCCCACACAAAACTAATCAGGGCAAATTCTCTGCAGTAACAAATACAGAACAGTCTCCGGCCTCCCTGGGGCTTCAGAATGTGCCAAACATGGAAACTGTGTAGGTCTGGTTGCATGTGGCTCTCTCCCCTCCTCCTCTTTTTGCTGTCTCTAAGTCCTTGGAAGTGAGATATTTGGGGCCTATGAACTTACTGTTTAGGTGGCTGGTTTTGACACTTGTAAGTAATAGCTGTGAATATGAATATGAATTTTGGGGTACGTCTTTGGTTTTAATGATTTTTAAATTCGAATATCTAAAACTCATATTTTCAAATTGTGGTTTGTAGACCATTTGCATTGAATGCTTGTTAAAAATACGGATTCTTGGCTTGTTCCCAGGCTTAATGGATCTGAAATTTTGGGAATGATGTTCCAGAATTTGCATATTTAACTAGCTCCATGAGTTATTTTATACACATTAAAGTTTGAGAATTACTGATATCAGCTGGGATCAAGGGCGAGAAAAATGAGAATATATGTATTGAACTAATGAATGCTTTTAAAATCTGGATTCTATTTATTTGACTCCAAATTTGAGCTATTTTCCTGGCAAGTGGTTCTATAACCCAATGTTTTTAAAGTCACAAACATAGACAACTCTATGATGCAATTTTAATAATCTAAGCGCTCCTCTCCTCCAGAAATTTACTACTTCATTAATGCACTCAGCATGTAGCTGGAAATTGAAGTAGATAAACCAGAAGCAGTGTCTTGAAAAAACAACCAAAACAAAAACAAATAGCATTTCAGAAATAACAGTTTACATAATGGAGGAATAAAATCTGGATTTAAACATTGTCTGGTATTCATGAAGCCAAATCTCACTTCACAAATTTGGACACCATAGGAGTTGATAATAAGGCAAAGATAATAAGGTCTTGAGAATGTTCACAGCTGGCTGCAGTGTGGCCACTGTCTTCTCTTGGGTAGTAGAGCTGGGTCCTTATATTCTGAGACTAATGATTTGGAAGGAAACTGTGACTTCCAATTTCAGTCCACAGCAGGTTTATCCAAAATGTGGCAAAGAGAAACTTGGTAACAGACTAACAGTTGGAGAAAAAAGTATTGTTAAGGGTGTAGCTGATGGTGTTCTAGAAAGAGAAAACTGTTTCCACGGAGAGAAAGGATTATGAGAATTACAGATACATGGGAAGTATCTTGTTTAGAGCGTGGAAATGCATAGAAATCACAAGTCAAATGTAAACCAAGGTTCTTTGTCCCGTTAATTTTTAAAAGTCATTTTTGCCTTAAACATTGCAGCAGGGAAATTCAGGACATGTTTTAGTGAATAGTTATATGCTGATTTCTTTAAGTTAGAAATGAATTTTGAAATTTTTATGAAAACTATGCAAGAATTCTTTAAATAAATGTGAAGAGTTCATTTTTATTTCATATTAGCTAAATGTATATTCAAAAAGAATTTTTTTAGACATTAAAACATTGCTTTCCAGCCAGGCAAGGTGGCTCACGCCTGTAATCCTAGTACCCTGGGAGGCTGAGGCTGGTGGAGTGCCTGAGCTCAGGAGTTTGAGACCAGGCTGAGAAACAAGATCTCCCTCTCTACTAAAAAGATCTCCCTCTCTAGAAAAACTAGCCAGGCATTGTGGCTGGAACTTGTTGTCCCAGCTACATGGGAGGCTGAAGCAAGAGGATCATTTGAGCCCAAGAGTTTGAGGTTGCTATGGCACTCTAACCAGGATAATAAAGTGAGACCCTGTCTCAAAAAAAAAAAAAAAATGTTGCTGTCTTCTTATGATAATTGCACTGAATATTTGATGTCTATGGCAGCCATGATAATTGTGTCTTACAAACCTCCTACTACAGTGAGCACAGTTGGTTGGGATCCTTGACCCTGAACTTTGAAAACCATCCTTGAGTTTGCCCAGAGGCCATACTACATAGGACCAGATGACTGAGTATTCCTGAAAGACAAGGAATTCAGCCCGCATAGTGGCTCATGCCTGCACTCCGGGAGGCTGAAGTGGGTGGATCATCTGAACTCACAAGTTTGAGACCAGCCTGAGCAAAAGAGAGACCCTGTCTCTACTGAAAATAGAAAAACTGAGGAAAGAGGATTGCTTAAGCCCAAGTTGGAGGTTGCTATGAGGTATGATATCACAGCACTCTACCAAGGGGGACAACTTGAGACTATTTCTCAAAAAAAAAAAAAAAAAAAAAGGGCGGCACTTGTGGCTCAAAGGGTTAAGGCGCCGGCCCCATATGCCGGAGGTGGCAGGTTCAAACCCAGCCCCGGCCAAAAAACACACACATACACACACAAAAGACAGGGGATTCCTTTTTTAGCTGAGTGGCTCCAGGACTCTCCAATGAATTTCTTTCTTTCTTTTTGAGACAGAGCCTCAAGCTGTCCCCCTAGGTAGAGTACTGTGTCATCACAGCTCACAGCAACCTCCAATTTCTGGGCTCAAACGAGTCTTCTGCCTCCACCTCCCAAATAGCTGGGACTATAGGCACCCGCCACAATGCCTGGCCATTTTTTGGTTGCAGCCGTCATTGTTGTTTGGTGGACCTGGGCTGGATTCGAACTTGCCAGCTCAGGTGTATGTGGCTATCGCTTTAGCCTGTTGAGCCACAGGCGCTGAGCCTCTCCAATGACTTTCTGCACATCATGTTAGGATGTTTTGTCCCAGCACTCGTTAATGACTTTCCTATCCTTTCTTATACTCCTTATTTTCTCTCTCTCTCCTTTTTTTTTTTTTTTTTTTAACACAATCTCACTCTGTTGCCCAAGCTAGAGAGCTGTAGTGTCACAGCTCACAGCAACCTCAAACTCCTGGACTCAAGTGATTCTCTTGCCTCAGCCTCTTGAGTAGCTGGGACTAGAGGTGCCCACCACATGCTGGCTGAATTTTCCTATTTTTAGTAGAGATGGGGTCTTGCTTTTGGTCAGGCTGGACAAGTTGATCACAAAGACATAAATATATTTAAAAATATATAGACAGATAAACATGTCAATTCTTTTTTTTTTTTTTTGCAGTTTTTGGCTGGGGCTCGGTTTGAACCTGCCACCTCCGGCATATGGGGCCAGCGCCCTACTCCTTTGAACCACAGGCACCGCCCCAACATGTCAATTCTTATTGATTCAGTCTGATAGTAGTTTTAATGTCATTTGGATTATAGCAACTAAAAAGAGAGATCTTTCTTTGTTTTCGATACTTGCCTAGATGCAAAGATTTAGGTGCCCCAGAGGCCAATATTGTTCAAGTTCAGGCACACTCTGCTTTACTATCATTTTCCTCAGCGAGGCCAAGTGCTACCTAGACTCCCCTCAGCCAGCTTCGGTGGTAGAGAGCCTGCAACCTCCTAAGCATAATGTCCATCTCTAGATCTGTCTTTGACTTTCGGAACTCCTCTTTATACTGAAATTTCTCATTCAGTCCTCATTCCATTCTGCCCACCTCCTGGTAGTCACACTGTTGTGTGCTTTCCTTCCACACAGTACCAGAGTTGTTCTATACGACCAGCACATAGGGCCAAAGTGTTGGAAGTATGCTACTTTGGAGGTGAAGTTAGGAGAGACTGAGGTTTCCGTTTCTGGCACTCTCCTGCTATTTCACCACTCGTGCTCACATTCCTTACTGGCTGTAGGAGAAGCCAGCTGGCATGCTTCAAGGATGCTCAGGCAGCCGGTAGAGAAGCCCATGTGGTGGGGAGTCCTTTTGCCAACAGCCAGCAGGTAACCGCGGCCTGCTAACAGTTACGTGCATGGGCCTGGAAGGGGAATCGCTTTCACTCAAGTGTCACTATCATGACAACTTCTGCCTCATCAGATTGTTCTGCTCCAACCTCTCCCTTCTGAGACCCTGTGCCCAATCTTCCCTCTTAGAGCCTTATGCTTCAGACAGTGTGAGAAAATAAATACTTATTGTTTTAAAGCTGCTAAATTGGAGGGAAATTTGTTTTGCTGCAATAGGTAACTAATGCAACCCCTTAAAGCCATGCACTTATATAAGCTAATATTTATTGAGTAGTTGCAATATGCTAAGGTACTAATCTAAATGCGTGAATTGGAGTTATGCACAGCAACCCAATGACATTTGTGTTTTTGTTATTTCAATTTCACAGGTAAGAAAACTGAGGGGATGACAGGAGTTAAGTAACTTCTCTAAGGCCACAGAGCTTGTAAGTGGTCTTACCTGGACTTGAATCTGGGAAGTATAGTTTTAGAGTCAAGTCCTCAGGAGGTTACCACCGAGCTATATAGAGGTCAGAGCTGTTGTCATCTAGAGCAGAGAATCAGTTCCCAAGCTCACTCCCCTAGTTGACAGCCAGCCTTATTCTTTGCTTTCTGTTAGCTGGAGGCCTCCATTCCTTATCATATGAACTTATTTCATTAGTAATTTAAAAAAATGAGTCATGCTATATAGCTATATATATATATATTTTTCCCCTCCCAACAACATATTGTGAATATTTTTCCATGTAACTGAACATATTTCTAGCCATCATTTTTTTTTAAGGCTTTGGATGCAAATTGCCAACTTGAAAAGGCAGAAATTCTTTAGGCAAATCTGCTAAAATGTAGCAAAATACTCTCTCACTTTATCTTTTTTTCACTTGTACACTGAAACAAGAAAACTTCATTCAGTGCCATGCCTGGTGACTTCTTTGAGTCACTATTACAAAGAAGAAAAACTTGTGTTTTTATTTGACAGCAGAGATTTTATCTATAAGTTATTACTATATACTAATATTTATTTTCTTTTTTGTAGTTATAAGACAAATCACTTGGAAAACTTGAAATTCTACAAAAGCTAAATACTCTTTCTTTTTCTCTAAATATAAAATATGCAAGTTTATATATACTTGAATTATTTGCTAGTGTAGTGAAGGAAAAATATTTTCAGTAACCAAAAAACTATTTCAGATTTGTCCGAATTATTGTCGTCCTCTTTTTATAAGGTGTTGTGATAGTGAGAAATAGCCTGGCAAGGGTGGCAGGAAAGTTCAAACCATCTCTGAATTTCACACAAAGACATCCCACTTACAGACTCATTATTATTTGTTTTGGGGAAGAAAGCTCTGAGAGTGGATTTGCACTGCTCGTTCTCCACCTCAGGGTGTATGCGGAATTGGCTTAAAAGGGCCCCCTGCTAGTTGTTACCACAAACACAAATTCTGCACCTTGGGGAAAGGGAAGTCACTAAGATGAATACCTTCAAACGCATGTTTAAGGCAGCAAATCACTGTAGAGAAAATAAATCCCCATAGAGGAGCTCTAAAGAGAACTACAGGGAGTGGTGCCTGTGGCTCATTGAGTGGGGCGTAGGCCCCATATACCAAAGGTGGAGAGTTCAAACCCAGCCCCAGCCAAACTGCAAAAAACCAGGGAAATAGCTGGGCATTGTGGCGGGCAACTGTAGTCCCAGCTACTCGGGAGGCTGAGGCAAGAGAATCGCCTAAGCCCAGTAGTTGGAGGTTGCCGTGAGCAGTATGACGCTATGGCCCTCCAGTGATAAAGTGAGACTCTGTCTCTACAAACAACAACAACAACAACAACAACAACAACAAACAAAACAAAACTGGTCTTAAGTGTAGAGCTCATTTAAAAATTTTTATTGCTTTAATTAGGTTAAAATACATAATTTAAATAACTATAAATAATTAATGTACAAATAGCATGTGGTTTCCAACAATGCTGGGCAGTCTCCCACATAATGAAGCAATTATGCACAATAAAGAGAAATACACGCAGGAGACCCTATGTACTAGCACACACATGTTATTCTACACACTACTTTAGGAATTATTCTTTCTTAGAGATTAGTTAGGGTAAGAGAATATATTCGTGATCATTTGAAAGCTTGGTGAAGATCCTTGAAAGTAAATATTTCAAATGGATCTGAGTCAGCCATGCAAGTTTTTTAGTGAGATAATATCCTTGACAGAATCACATAATTTTATATATTCACTGCCTCAGTTTAGAGATGAGAAAAGTGAAGCCCAAGTTCGTGCCTTTCAGTTCATTTTGCTTTCTGCCTGTCAAATTGTATGTACAGATGAGCGGTCAAGAACGGTGAAAGCTCCTGGCCGGGGCAGGCGATCTGTGGTTTTTCTTCCTAACAAAGACCCCGCAGTGGGGTTTCCTTCGGAGTGTCCCGCCCCCGGCACCACGAGGATAAACCGGTAGCCCCGCGGATCCCCCAGCTCAGCGCGGGTCACGGGCATGGGGTGCGGCACCAGCAGGAAGGTGATTCCGGAGCTGCCCTTGAGGGTCCATGTCCAGCACCAGAGTCAAAGCCCAGGCAGCGCCCGAGGCGTGGGGCGCGGGCGGGAGGCAGCGGCACGGGTGGCACAGAGCATGCAGATGGCTCCCTCCAGAACCAAGGTCGACCCCCGCGTCCTGGCCAGGTAAAACGCATCGCGTGGCGGGCGTGGGTCTGGGGTGAGAAAGATGAACCGCTGACCCACGGCTTTAGCGTTCTCTCCAGCCTGACTCAACTTTGGACAGGTTTCTTTGAGGTTACAGGCCACGGATCTCCCCAAATTCTTTCTCTGACCTTTAGAGATGTAAAGCTTCTACAACCCCGTACTGTCTTTTTTCAAAACCAGGAACTGTCCCTTCCAAACCTAAGCAAGAGCTTTAGGCCCAGCTCGGTGGCTCACGCCTGCAATCCCTGCACCGTGGGAGGCCGAGGAGGGGTGGTGGATTGTTTGAGCTCAGGAGTTTCAGACCAGCCTGAGCAAGCATGAGATCCCATCTCTACTAACCGCACCTGTAGTCCCAGCTACTCCGGAGACTAAGCCAAAAGGAAGGTTTGAACCCAGGAGTCTGAGGTTGCTGTGAGCTGTGATGACGCCATGGCACTCTACCCAAGGTGACAGAATGAGATTGGGTCTAAAACAAAAACTAAAACTAAAACTAAAACAAAAAAACCCCTCCAAACCCAGAGCTTCAGGGCCACGGTGTCCCAGTCTCTGTGGGAGTTTAACTTTCCTTTCCATAAGCACCAGTTAGCAAACGCAGATGGCCTAACTCCTATTGCCATACTGAGTCTGGGATAAAGTCTTCCGGGTGTTTTTGTTGCTATGGTTGAGAGAGTTGCATTCTGTGGCCCGGACTAGGGAAGTGCAGTCAGTGGTGCATCACAGGTCCCTGAGGATTCCAACTTCTGACTGGGGGATCTTAATGCCCAGCCTCCCTAGTAGCCTTGACTGTGGGCAGGCCCCAACCTCCATACCCAGCTAATTTTTTAATTTTTTTGTAGACACTGGGTCTCTTTGTTGCCCAAGCTGCCCTTTAACTCCTGAGCTCAAGCAATCTTCCCCCCTTATTCTCCTAAAGTGCTGGGATCATAGGTGTGTGTGTGCCTTGGCATCCAGCTTTCCTTGCAGTTTTTCTTTTTTCTTTTTTTTGCAGTTCAGCCACAGTCGGGTTTGAAACCACCACCCTCAGTATATGGGGCCAGCACCGTACTCACTGAGCCACAGGCGCCACCCTCCTTGCAGTTTTTCAGGTGTCCAGTATGCTCACTACCTTTTCTCTTTGATGGCTCTGAGGAGAGAGTGCGAGAATGGGGAAAAGGAGAGCCAAAAAGGGGTGGGGAGGGGGCTGGTTATTCCCATCCTGTTGGGCTGGGGAAGATCAGGGACTCCCAACCTCTGGCACAGACTAGGAGGAAAGGGAGTTATGGTGAGGCTGGGTCCCACCAGACCTGTTGGGTGAAGGGTCCTCTATTAAATTCTAGAAATTGGAATTATAATTTGAGTAATAGAAATGAGCCACCGAGTCAGCCTTATTTATGAACTATGCCCATCTTTTCTACCATGTGCTGTTTAAAATGTTCCTTAACTTGACGTTTTCCTCAGTTTCTGCCTCTGTAAAGTGGGATTAATGATAGTCTGCATCTCACAAGATTGCTATGAGGATAATTAAAGTAATATATATAAATTATACCACACAGTGCATGGGACAAGTCCTCATGTAGATATTAGTGCACCGTTTATTATTGTGTCCAAGACGTACAGGTATAACTTGGCTGGTTCTAGGTAGAAAAAGTTTGAGCAAAGTTTGCGGGTTGGTTGGCCTGAGAAATTATTTCTACATTGTGTTGTGTGAGGAAATCACAGAATCTCCTCCCCCTCTGGAATGTTTGGTGGATGGCTCAGCTGGCTTCCAAGGGCACTAGTTCTAGAACCCTATGCTCACTTCATCACACGTCTTCCCAAAGGCCATGCAGCGCCATTTCCTGGCCTCCTTGAGAACTTTTAGTACAATGACCACTGACTAATCTGTCCAGTAGCAGCTAAGTTTAGAGAAGAACAAGGCTGGTTGATGTGACTGAATTTGAATCTGAGTAGATAAGGAGTCTTGGCAAGTGTGAGTTGGTTAGGCAGCATCTCTGGTCTTCTGCAGTTAGGGAGCTGACGTTGCTTCTCTGTACCTCTGCTATAGAGGTATAGTCTTTATCCTCCCTCCTAATACCTCCTCCCAGGGCAGTCCCAGCCCCTTAGAGTACAAAGGAATCACTGAAGCAGGATCTCAACATTACAAGGGTTTCAGAGACTTTCACTCAGCCGTCATCTTTAACAAGTGAGGAGTTGAACCCGGAAGGGTAAGAAGTGACTTGTCCCAGTTGTGGCAGAATTGGGCCTAAAGCATAGTTATTTCTCCTCTCCATTGTGAATCCATCTATAACTATTGTAGAGTAGAGATGATAGAATTTAAATATGACTCTATTTACTTTTTTTTGGAGTTCATTACAATTATGTCTATCAAACAAGCTGTGATATTATTTCCATGTGTCATTATTTTAGTTACGTTAAAAAAAATTCCTAGTTTGTATCACCCTGAGGTTAAAATGATATTTCCAATTTACCTGATCTCTGGAATAATGTGAAATTTCACTATCCACAAAATTGACTTTGATGCTACTCTGTTGAGAGAGGGTGGAATGGAAGTGGAGGAAATCAAAAGACCTTGTAAATATATTCTTAATGTTTTCAAAATCTATTGATAATGCAGGAATAATATGTATTCAATAAGTGATCCTTTTTTCAGCATTCATTGCTGCCCCTCCCATTGTGCTAGGCATTTTACAAGGTATTGCCACTCAAGTCATAAAGATGGTCACCATCCATGAGCAAGGCTGCAGCTATAAGAACTTGTTATGAGACAAATTGAATAACAATCTGAGGCATTTATTTCCATTACTTAGAATCTTGTCTTAAAGCGTACTGCTTCCTTCAATGCCAAATTACCAACATTTTTTCAAGTATTTGAAATATGAAGCTCCCTCAACAGTATTGAATAAAGCTTCTTTTATTCAGGCAAAAGACTGTATGTCTTTAGAGATGGTAGCTTGTCTGATATCTGATGATTAATTTGATGAACAAATGGGTTTGCTGGCAGTTTTGAGAGCATAGTGATAAATTAGTATTTGCAAAGTACTTTCATCCACATTAGAAGTAATGTAAAACTTGGTCTGCAAAGCAATAAAATTTGAAATGCCTATGATTATCTTCAAAAACACACTGGAAGTACACGTGAATTTAAAAAAAGCAAAGTTGCAAAGGGAAGAGAAGAAAGAATCTATTTAAGGTTATTAAATTGCTGTCTGTTTCTGTCTGTTTTGATAAGGCAATTGGCCAGAAAATTAAATGCACTGTGGAGAACAAAGCTGTTTCCTATAATCTAATACAGCCAAATGTCATTGTTATTCAGTATGCACAGAAATATAAGGAACAAATAATCAGGCCAAAAAACAACTATGGTAAGAATAAACCCAACAAAAAGAAATAAAGCAGTTTAAAGCACATATTGAGCCGGGCTTGGTGGCTCAGGCCTGTAATCTTAGCATTGGGGGAAGCTGAGGTGGGCGGATTGTTTAGGAGTTCAAAACCAGCCTGAGCAAGCATAAGACCCCCATCTCTACTAAAAATAGAAAAAATAGCTGGACATTGTGATAGGCACCTGTAGTTCCAGCTACTTGGAACTACAGACTGACACAAGAGAATTGCTTGAATCCAGGAGTTTGTTTATTGCTGTGAGCTATGATGAGGCCATGGCACTCTAGCCTAGGCAATAAATAGAGTTAAACTCTGTCTCAAAAACAAGCAAACAAACAAAACCACAGATTGATATTTGCATTTGAATCTTTGTTATTGAATATGAGATATGAAAAAAATGACTTTTCCCTGGGTACTCCTGAATAAACCCTATTCTCTGCCATCCTTCCCTGAGAAAGATTTTAATAAAGCCAGAAGAGTATTAAATTATGATTAACGGGCGGTGCCTGTGGCTCATCGAGTAGGGGGCTGGCCCCATATACTGAAGGTGGTGGATTCAAACCCAGCCTCGACCAAACTGCAAAACAGAAAAATAGCTGGGCATTGTGGCGGGTGCCTGTAGTCCCAGCTACTCGGGAGGCTGAGGCAAGAGAATCGCCTAAGCTCAGGAGTTGGAGGTTGCTGTGAGCTGTGTGATGCCACAGCACTCTACTGAGGGTAATAGAGTGAGACTCTGTGTCTACAAAAAAAAAGAAAGAAAGAAAGAAAGAAAAATAAATAAATTATGATGTAAGTAAGAAGATCTGGGTTTAATTCTGACTCTGCAACATAAACAACTAATCCACTAACCTGCTCTTCAATTTTCCTCTTCTGTAAAATTAGAGGTTGAGTTAAATCATTCTCTAAATACATTTTAGCTGTAAAATCATGATCTTAAATCTAACATTTTCTCAATATGTCTAAAATAAAGGTAGAGGGTTAAATTTGATAAGATTCTTAAATATTAGTGGATGTTAACATGGATAATTCAAGTTTAAAATCCTAGCCTTTGAAATCTGAGCTGACTTCCTGGCCTTTTAGGGAGATAATTAGTTTACATATCATTGACATATATACCATGTTAAAATTCTCTTTACTGCTTAGAAATTGAAGCTGCACAAAGGTGGGGTGGGGAGAAACTTAGAACACTGTTGGCCCCAGGGTGGCCCTAACGCTACTCCCACCAGTCCTGTGAAACCTATAATAACTCAGCTATGTTAACTTTTTCTTTAATGATAGCTACCATATAAGAAATGAGCCTGGGCCTGAGCTCACAGTGAAGAAACCCAAAGAAATAGTTTGTGCTCTGTCTCCTGACATAGAATTCTCCCTTTTTTGAGAAGTTATAAACAAGAGTAAGGTTTTTTCCTTATTCTCCCATGTGATTTGGTTGCTGTTGAAGAGTGATAAAGATGAAGGGTAGCAAAAAGAAAGTGATAAAATGAGCTCCTAAAATTAAGGTAATTTTGGTAAAACGCATATGAAAAAGTCGGATTGGAATCCCATCCACTCTAACCAAAATCTATGTGGCCTGAGAAATCACTTGATTTTTTTTTTTTTAGTCGTAATTTCCTTATCTGAAAAAGAGGGATAGTATTATATCACCTAGTAGAGTTTTATAAGTATAAAAATTTAAAAAGTAAAATGCCTAGCATATATATACATAAAACAAAGGCATAATAAATGGTAGCCATTGTTATTAGCACTGTCTTTCTGCCAACTAAAGACCTATCTATGTGTTGTCTCCTTTATGAATGAGGATTTGGGGCAGCTTTCAAAAATAATAAACACAAGTGATAATAAGCAAGGAAATCTGGTGGAGGGAGTATCAGGATAGAAAACACAGTATGAAGCATGGACGTAGCTAATTTTGAGAATTATCACTTCAGAGGATAACAAGTTTCATTTTTCTTCCCAGCAGGTATGACATCAAGGCTCTTATTGGGACGGGAAGTTTCAGCTGGGTTGTCAGGTTAGAACAGAAGACCACCAACCAGCGTGAGAGAAGGCAGAGAAGTGTGTGATTCTGAACTCAGCATCCTGAGGTGGGTTCGCCATTGTTACATCGTCCAGCTCTTAGAAATCTTTGAGGCCGAAGATCGAGTTTACATGGTGATGGAGCTGGCTACCAGAGGGGAGCTCTTTGACTCAGCTCTTTACGGAGCAGGACACCGTCAGAATCCTCTGGATGGTTGCTGATGGGATTAGATATTTGCATGCTTTGCAAATAACTCATAGGGACCTAAAGCCTAAAATATCTTATACTATCATCCAGGTACAGAGTCAAAAATTTTAATCACCAATTTTGGTTTGGCACACTTTGGGAACGAAAGTGGTGACTGGATGATGAGGACACTCTATGGGACCCCAGAGTACATAGCCCCTGAGATTTTGCTAAGGGAACCCTATACCAGTGCAATGGACATGTGGGCTCTTGGGGTAATCACGTATGTTTTACTGAGTGGATTCCTGGGCTTTGATGATGAAAGCCATATAAGACTTTACAGGAAGATTCTGAAAGGCAAATATAATTACACAGAAGAAGTAAGAGATCATTATGTTATTCCTACTGTGTTGGCCTAGAGTAGGGTTTCTCACCTTGACATTGTTGACATTTAGGGCTGGATGGTTCTTTACTGGGGACGGGAGGGTATCCTGGGCATTGTAGGATGTTTACCAGCATCCTTAGCCTCTACCCATTAGATACCAGTAACACACCGCCCCCAGTTGTCACACCCCAAAACATCTCCAGACATTGCTAAATGTCCCCTGTAGGGCAAAGAACCATTGGTCTCAAGATAGCAAAGGCCTTGGTTACTGAGCTACCTGTAGTTAGCACAAGACATGAATGATCAGGTGGTTATGTGAGCTTGTCTGAAGTGTTTTCTTTAATCAGTGTGCAAAGTCTGAGCTGGCTGCCTAAGCTTCTGTGTATTCAGAAGCTCAGCACGATGCTTAGGTGTTTGGTGAGAGATTTTTGTGCCTTAAATCTAGATGAGCCAAGCCCTTTTTGTGGTATAGTTTTCTCAGTGGAATGTTTAGCCTCACAGCTTGTGTAAAATATTTACCCATTGTTTAAACTTGAAACTCCCAGTGTTCATGAATGTGTTAATTTTTATTGTTTTGGGTAGGGAAGGAAAGTTGCCAATGTTTGTGTGTGGGAAGCCTGACAAAGTAGGAAAATTTGTTCTGTGTAGAGCAAATGAGCACTTTTTTTTACTTTTAATTTCTCATAAAGACAAATATTGATAGTTTGATTATAGCTACTTAAAATGTAACATCTGTGGATATAGCAGCAACATAAGCAAAATTAAAGTTAAATAACAAATTTAAATACAATATTTTCTATATCTGACAGAACTTTAGTACTTTATTGCACATGTATATATTTTGAAAAACTCATACAAATTGATAAATGAGAACTAAAACATAGGGAAGTAGGAAAGGATGGAAAGAAGTTACAGACAATGGAAGACCCGTAAGTCTGAAAAATGTACCAGCTAGATTCGGTTAACAGCTGTGCTGTTTGCTAAATAACTTTGGGCAGGTTTTTAATTTCTTTGTGTCTCAGTTTCTGCATTTGTAAAATGGTAACCATGATGGCATATACCTAACAGGGTTGCTGCAAAGATCAAATGAGCTAATAATAGATGTAAGTGCCGAGAAAATTCCATATGTTAATATGTAGAGAATCAGTGTTATTTATATAAAACTGCTGTTGTCACTATTAACATGGGAGACTGGGACTGCAAGTTTGAATTTTGCTTAAATAAGTTATTAGTTTTATGGGTTTCTTTTTGCACTACAAACTTCACAGTAGACTTTTTTTGGTATGAAATAAACTGATAATAAAATGACTTTTTCATCTTTTAAATGGAATAGTGAGAAAAGCTTGGTGCTATAATTTTAATGCTAATGACAAATTGGAATCATGTATTCTTGTCTAATTATATTCTACTGTTTCACAGTAGTCTTTTTTTTTTTTCTTTTTTTTTGAGACAGAGTCTCAAGCTGTCACCCTGGATAGAGTGTTGTGGCATCACAGCTCACAGCAACCTCCAGTTCCTAGGCTCAAGCGAGTCTCCTGCCTCTGCCTCCCAAGTAGCTGGGACTACAGGCGCCCGCCACAATGCCTGGCCATTTTTTGGTTGCAGCCGTCATTGTTGTTTGGCGGCCCGGGCTGGATTTGAACCCGCCAGTTCAGGGGTATGTGGCTGGCGCCTTAGCCCGTTGAGCCACAGGCGCCCAGCCCACAGTAGTCTTTTTTTGGTATGAAATAAACTGAAAATAAAATGACTCTCATAACCATTTTAGCCAGCTGCTTAATTTTGATCAGCCTAGGAGTGCATTGCCTGGGAGTCTAACTCAATTCCTTAAACCAGTTACTTAGTTAGTTCTTGTATAATTATCAATATTTTGCATAAACTATTACAATATCACCATTAATTGGTGTTCATAAAAAGAAGAGAATGAAAATGTTAATGTTTTGTCTCCTGGAGGGGGTGCCATGGACCTCCATGGGGACCCCAGAAATTCATAGTGAGGAGTGCAGGGAAAGAGCCTCTAGTGTCCGAAGCAAGTGATGATCCCTAGATAAAGAAAACCCTGAACAGGCTTGGCGCCTGTGGCTCAATGGGCTAAGGCGCCAGGCATGTACACCTGAGCTGGCGGGTTCGAATCCAGCCTGGGCCCACCAAACAACAATGGCGGCTGTAACCAAAAAATGGCCGGGCATTGTGGTGGGCGTCTGTAGTCCCAGCTACTTGGGAGGTGGAAGCAAGAGACTCGCTTGAGCCCAGGAATTTGAGGTTGCTGTGAGCTGTGATGCCACAGCACTCTATCCAGGGTGACAGCTTGAGGCTCTGTCTCGGAAAAAAAAAAAAAAGAAAACCCTGAACAGAGAAGTTAATGTGTGAGCTGGTACAGAACACTGGAGAGGGAAGTGAGGTCTGCTTGTCAGACAGAGGAGGAAAGAAAGGAGGGAGAGGGAAGGAATTGAGCTGGAGTGGAGCCTGTGAAAGAAGAGCTAGGGAGATGGGTCAGTAAGGAGAACAATCCAGCAAGGTCCTCCCCAGCGGGGCTCAAGGCTGCGCAGTGCTAAGAGAACCAGGCTTTTTTAAAGGGCTAGGACTCAGTCAGCCATTAGAAGATTGTTCATCAGAAAAGTAGAAAGTAATAAAGTCCAACCATTGCTTACTCCTCTCTCTGAAAGTGAGAGTCCAGACATTCATAACATATTAGATACCATCCCTCTAAATTCCTTTTATTCCTCCAAAGCCAATAAGTAATGCAATCACTAGTATTAAATTTCAGTTTTGTACTTCTTTTTCCGTTATTGTTGTTTTATCCAGTTAAGTTCGTCTCATGGGAAAAGACAGAAATATAGGCAAAAGACCCAAAGAGGAAAAGAACAAGGGAAAAGGAAGCAAAAATGCAGTGTTTAAATTTAGTGTTCTGCTTATGGGCAAAGAAGTAGGAACACCCCTTTCCTCAAGGATCCCAAACCTCCTTTCACAAATACTGCAATTTACTTGCAACTAAATTAATTGAATGATCTTGAGATTAAAAAAAAAAAGTGCTACCTTTCTTTTTACATGGTTCGCCTCCTTGTAACACATTTCTTCTTTTTTTTGGAAAGCACACCTTTATCATGCCTTAGTAAGTGGAATTGGTCTGAAAATTATTGGATAATTTTCATATCCCCTTTCTCTTGAGTACAGTCAACGAATGTGTCCACAAAAGGGCTGAAGAGGGAGTTGAGTTGTGAGGATTGAATAGTAACAAGAATAACAACAAAATCTACACGGCATTTTATATTTTGGAAACCATCTTTCACATCCTTTATCTAATTTCCTCCTACTAAGAGTCTTGCGAAAGAAATATGACAACCCCCACTTTTCTGACAAGCTATGGAGGCCCAGGAGATGGTGTGTGAACAGAGGGTCTGTTCAGGACAGATCCCCTGACCTCACGCTTTCCCACATGAAGATGGCTTATGGTCTGGCCTGGGGACGTGTCTATGAGATGCTGAGAAAAGCCAAACCAAGGGGAATATCTAGGCAGAGCGAGGTTGAGCAAACCTGGGGAAAAAATTATAGGGAGAGCTTCATTGGACATAAAGTGGACGTGAAAGCTAGTAAAGGGATCAAATGGTGTCAATTGGTGGAGAGTGGGGATTTGATTCAACCTATGGTTTCCTATTTGTTTGTGGTTACATTAACACTATTAGTTTAAAACTTTGAGACAAGCACTATTGGTTTTTATTCACTTACAGGACACACATGTGTGTATATTGATCTATTTTATACTTCCTTAAACATAGACAAAAATAAACTTTAGATTAAGAAGATAAAAATTAAACACAAATTCATTTTTCCTCCTAATATGTAATGTGAAATTGATTCCTAGATATTCTTCAGTTGTTCTTTATGGCTCGAGAATTCTGCAACTTATATCTTGTGTTTGAATAAGACTATTTAAATAAAGCTCTTGGCTGAAGAGCTTTTTTTTCCAGCACACCAGTTATTTTATTTTCTACAACCGCCTTTTAAACATATATTCATTCGAGGTCATCTTAATGAGCTCTTCATACACCTTACTGTACATATTTCATATTCTTTTTAGAAAGATTCAGTTGCTTGTCTTAAAAGGTTCCAGGGAGCCTTCTCATTTAACCTTCATTTAAATAGTCTTGAGCTCAGATAAATGTGTCTGGATCTAGGGCCAAGTAGATGTCTAGCCAGAACCAGAGGACATACCATTGTGAATGTCAGCCACTGATGTACTTTGTCTAGACTTGAAGTATTTACATTTTAGTTTTCTCATGTTTGAGTATTCAGCAAGTATGCTCATTTATTTTATGACTTCATTTCTGGGATAAAAATTTCTTATATATCTTTTACCTAAGTAAACCAAAAGGAAAAAAGAAGAGTAATTCTTTCACTGGTTTCTTTTTATTCAAATTCTGGGTTAAGTTGAGTGTGGTGGTATGTAGCTGTGGGCCCTGCTATTAGGGAAGCTGAGGCAGGAGGGTCTCTTGAGTCCAGGAGTCCAAATCCAGCCTGGGCAGCTTTGCTACCAAGACCTCATGTCAGAATAAAAAAAATGTGGGTTGAGATTGAGGAATGTGATGTATGAAGTCTGATATTTCCTTACACAAGGGCAAAGATAGTAGGTGGTAAGGATTCCCTTATCTTTCCTGAGAGATAACATTTTTTGAATATGCTCATTAGTAGTTCCATCTGTCTATGTCTCTATTACTGCGGAGATTTTACATCTTTTGTATTAACCTGGATGGAGTTGAAGCACATTCTTCTTAGTAAAGTATCACAAGACTGGAAAAGCATATATCCAGTGTACTCGATACTAACATAAAGCCAGTAGATGATTTAATACACACACCCACACAGGAGTAAAACTCAATTCAATTCAATTTAGGGGGAGGAGGAATAAAGAAGGGGAGGAGGGGAATCAGTGTCCTCCCACTGAAAGGGCACAATGTACCGGTGTATGGCACACCTTTTCGTTTTGGAACACAACTAAAAGATGGAATCTACCTAAAAAATTCGAATATTTGACCTGATTGTTTGTACCCTCACATTAACCTGAAATTAAAAAAAAAAGAAAAAAACCCCTAATTAACCAGAAATTGTGTGTAAAATACAGCAAATATGTGAGTATATGGGCAATTTTTTCAATGTTTCTCCTTTGTAGAGGACAAAGGTTACAAAATTAAGTATATACTTTGTTGGTCGTATCAACTTGAAGGTAGAAACTGAGGCACAATCTATAATTTTAGAGTTTGCATGAGCCAAAGTGAGGACAGCTGCCAGGGAGATGCTTCCACGTTGCCTTGGGAAGTGCTCCAGTTGGCCTTTGTTATAGGCAGGTTTTTAAAGGCAAAGGAGAGCAAGCAGTGGCTGATAGAGGGCTGTTTGACAGGAATTCTCATTGGTATACAGAAGTAACATGGATTAGTGATTGACTATATCCTGTTGAACTATAGGGTAGGAGTTATGGTGTTAAGTGTATGGCATTTTATGACTATTTGGTGTTAATCTAGAGCCCACATAGTAAGGGACTTTAAGAGGTAATTAACTCAAGAAGTGAGATGTGACTGCTGTTGCATTTCTATGTGGCTCCGCCTCATCATTGAAAGAGGCTGGAATTCCTCAAGTAAGAAGTTTTTATTTTTTTTCTCAGTAGGTGATGCAGAAGATACCTTTGGGTACAAAGCTCACAAATGCCACTACAAATTGTGGCTGTTGTACTTAAAGTATGCACAGTTGCTGTACATATTGCCAGAATAAGTCCCTGAAACACCAAATACTTAGCTGTGCATACTGGGCTGTGACTCAGCTCTGTAAATGCTGAACCTTCATCTTAGTCAACTGGTTGGGAACAGTTGGGCTGTGTGTTTGAGGAGGTGCGCTGTGGGGCATCCTTCTCTGAAATGCCCTCTTTCCTTCTCTTCTCTCTCCAGGCTGTGGAGATGGAGAGGTCCTAAATTTAGAGTAAGCCTTCAAAGGGAGAACAGAGGTAATTTCTGAATCCATCCGCTTTTCACTTCCATTCCAACTCATTCTCAAAGGTACAGGGACACTGTAAGATGTTTACACCGTGTGGTGAGCACTAACCTGATACTGATTTCGTTTATCAAAAACAGCTGCTTTGTCTGGTCCAGCTCCTGTAACTGTGACGTGGGAACTCATATTACTAACGATAGCACACTGAGCAGTCTCTGGAAAGAAACTCTCATTTATTGCACATAGAGTTTAGAAGAGAACTTTTTTTTTTTGCTAAAGAATTTTTTTTTTTGCCTCTCTCAAAAGTGGATTTTTAGATTTTCTACATATTTAATGACACAACTTTAAAATCGCCTACTTGAAAACACTTTTTTGAATTTGCTGGGCATTATTAATCTATATAATTAAGAACATGATTCTTTGTGTGTATTTTTATTTTATTTTATTTGCTTTTCTTCTCAGCCTTGGCCAAGTATTTCCCACTTGGCGAAAGACTTTGTAGACAAACTACTGATTCTGGAGGCCAATCATTGCATGTCAGCTGGCCAGGCCCTGGATCACCCCTGGGTAGTCAGCATGGCTGCAGGGTCTTCCAGGAAGACTCTTCAGAGGGCCATTTCCCAGAACCTCCTGCGGAGGGCAGCTTCCCATGCTCAAAGTCCCAGATCTGCCCAGTCTTCTAAATGATGTTATTCTCACAACTCAAGGCATATATGGAGCAAGAGAAACTTAAGGATGGCAGAATCACCACTATCTGTACCTTTTGTAAGCAGATGACCTCTAAAACTCTTTTATCCAATTTTAAGCCAGATAGATACATTAATCTCATTGGTAGCATTGGATCTGAAGGGACCATTTTGTCAAAATTAGAGTACCCTAATTCTCCCAGGGCATATAGTATTGTTGGTGATGTTCACTTTCACTTTTAACAGTTTTTGATATATAAGTTTTCCTATACTTATATTCATTTCCCCAAAATATATTGCTATAAAAGATTACCAGTATAATAAATATTGATTACATTTAGATAACTTGAAATGGTAGAAAGAAAATCTCTTAAGTATTGAATAAATTAAATAAAATGTGATACTATAGGAATAAAGGATGTGCATATGAAGGAATGATGAATCAGAGGCATGGGAGGCATAGTGAATATGGGGAATAAATGTATTTATTTTGAAATTACTGATTTATGTTTAAGGTGTACTATACAGTGTTAACTAGGTAATACTCAATATGGTTAAAAATGTCTGTTAATTTTATATTTAGTTTGGAAATATTTATGAAAATTTGTTACTATAAGGCACATAAAGAACCTTAAGATACAGTTTCTGTCCATCAGAAACTTAAAGTCACGGCAGCGCCTGTGGCTCAAAGGAGTAGGGCGCTGGCCCCATATGCCAGAGGTGGCGGGTTAAACCCAGCCTTGGCCCAAAACTGCAAAAAAACCTCACAAAAACTTAAAGTCTAACTGGGGCATTAGTCACTGGAAAATGGAGGGGGGGGAGTTGCAGAATCAGTAATTTTTTTTCTGGTGTTAGCATTTATCACCTACCACCATTTACAAAAGAGTGTGATTATCTTGCTTCTTTTTGCTGCTATCAGCTTTTTTTGGTCATCATTGGTTTCTTCTAGAATTATTTAATATCTTGATGAGGGCTGGACACAGTGGTGCAAGCCTGTAGTCCCAGTACTCTGGGACGTCGTGACTGGCAGATTGCTTGAGCTCAAGAGTTCAAGACCAGCCTGAGCAAGAGCAAGACCCCACCTCTAAAAATAACTGGGCGTTGTGGCAGGTGCCTATTGTCCCAGCCACTTGAGAGGCTGAGACAAGAGGACACTTGAGCCCAAGAGTCTGAGGTTGCTGTGAGCTGGGACGCCATGGCACTCTACCAAGGGGGACAAAGCAAAACTCTGTCTCAAGATAAATAAATAAATAAATATCTTGATGACTCTAAATACCAACCACGAAATAATTATACATAGTGCATCAAAACAGTTATCTTTCAAAACTCAGTTCTCCAGGCAAAGCACATATAACCTAATCTCTATTGCAGTAAATTTTTGTAAAATGATATAAAGGTGGAAATATTATTAATTATATCTGTGGCTCACTCATATGAATGGATAAATATAGCAAGTAAATGATTCATTAGTTGATAACACTTGTGGTATTAAGTACAATAATAAAATTCTAGAGTGACATTAACTATAAAATCAGTTGTAATTTTTTTCATTTTATTTTAGGCTCTCTGTATGGAACAGCAATATATGTGATGCATGGATATGAAGGTATAATTAGTGACACAAATTTTTTTGCCTCTTGAGATGGAGTCTCTTTCTGTCTCCCAGGCTAAGAATCATAGTTCACTGTGGTCTCAAACTCCTGGGCTGAAGCAATTCTCCCACTTTATCTTCTTGAGTAGTTCAGATTACAGACGCATGCCACCATACCTGGCTGATTGTTTTTTTGTTAACTTTTGGTAGAGATGGGGTCACACTATGTTGTCTAGGATGATCTTAAACTCTTGGCCTAAAGTGATCCTCCTCACCAGAGTGCTAGGATTATGAATGAAGTATATCTGGTCTACTTTCATTTTAAATTGTAATGCTACATCATGTGACACATGGCAGACCATGGGCTAGGCACATTACTTTACTATAGAAAGAACACTTACGAAAAAAAGAAAAAGAACACTTATAATTCTTAAGAAACATAATAGAAAAATGGACAAAAATTTGGCAGGTGGTTCATAAAAATACAGATGACTAGTAAACTGAATAAATGTTCAGTTTCATTCATAATTTACAAAATAAAAATTAAAATAACAAAGAATGAAATTAAAACATCAAAGGGTATTTTTTTCACCCATCAGGTAGAAACAATTTAAAATTTGGATAATGCACATCATGGAAGTTTGCAGACAAGCAGATGGTCTCAGCTAAGAGAGAGGAATGCAATCTGTGCCACATCTTGGAGGGGGGACAGTTTAATACAATATCTACTCAAATTAAAAATGCACTGGGCTTTGACAAGATGATGCTGAAATGTTTTTGCTGATTCCTTGGTCTCAGAAATCAAAGAATTAATTCACAGACCATGAGTAAGCAAAAGTAAAAGATTTTATTATCAATAAATGGAAAGCAGACAGGAAAGTTTCCAATACAGTTTCCTGCACTGGTGCTGCTGAAACTCCTCTCTCTAAGGGCTTATATATTTTCCCATGTTCTCTTTTCCTGATTGTCTCTTTCTTATATGCAAAGTAAGGATTCCATATTGTACCAATCCCCGTACTTGCCCCTGACATTCATGATATAGGGAATGCATATTTGCCATTTGGTGTCACTAGTTTGCCCTTGACCTCTCACCCATTTCTATGATGTCAGAAAGTTTGTGGTGCACAGTTCCATTTCCCCCTCCCAGGGACGTGGCATGTTGAATGTGCAAGTTGTGAGGCTGTGGCCCTCCTGTTGTTTCCTCTTGCCAGGGGCCATTTTCCCATCCCTCATTCTTGCCTGCTCTACACAAATTCCCCCTTCAGTAATACTGTCATTTCTAGACATTAGTTATATACATATTCTTGTTAGAGTGTGCAGATGCGTACGGGCAAAAGTGTACATAAATCATTGATATTTGTTTTTTTTTTGAGACAGAGCCTCAAGCTGTCATCCTGGAGAGAGTGCCGTGGCATCACAGCTCACAGCAACCTCCAATTCCTGGGCTCAAGCGAGTCTCTTGCCTCTGCCTCCCAAGTAGCTGGGACTGCAGGCGCCCGCCACAACGCCCTGCCATTTTTTTTTTTTTTTTTGGTTGCAGCCATCATTGTTGTTTGGCGGGCCAGGGCTGGATTCGAACCCACCAGCTCAGGTGTACGTGGCAAACGCCTTAGCCCATTGAGCCATAGGCGCCGAGCCAAATCATTGATATT
>CAUYON010138782.1:0-10057 GCA_963573935.1 Arctocebus calabarensis
TTACCACTGGGGGGGGGGGGGAGAAAATGCCATGAAGGCTATGTTAAACAGTTTGATGAAAACATTTCAGATTGTATATGAAACCAGCACATTGTACCCCTTGATTGCACTAATGTACACAGCTGTGATTTAATAAAAAAAGAAAGACAGAAAAATAAATAAATAAATAAATAAATAAAAATAAAAACAGGAAAAAAAAAAAGAAAAAGTTCTGGAAATAGTGGTGATGATTGTATAACAATGTGACAATGCCCGGTTATTTTTTTGTTGCAGTTGTCATTGTTGTTTAGTAGACCTGGGCTGGGCTCAAACCCACTAGCCTCGGTGTACGTGGCCAGCTCCCTACCCATTGAGCTACGGGCACTGCCAATAATGTAGATCCACTGCAATCTTCTGAATGCCATGGATGTATATACTTAGGGATGGTTGAAATGATAAATTTTATGTGGATTTTATCACAATAACATGTGTTAACTAAAAAATAAAAACAGTAGGAAGAGAGAATTCTCCCAATGGGTAGGGCTTTTATTTACCATTTATGGATCTTCACTGATTTGTGGGAAATGCCTAATGTTTATTCAGTGACTTGAAAAGTTCAAGACTGGAAGATTGATCGCGAGAATATCATACGGGTCTCTCGGAATGAGCACACCCTGTGAAGATACAGGTAGCCTGCACCCACCAGAGGCGTTCAATGTGAGGATGCTTCTCATAACCAGGCGTGCAAGACGAGTCATTCTACTGTTTTCACCACAGATTTAGTTTTGTCCCTTCTTGAACTTCGTATAATATGAATGCTGTTGTATAAAGCTTCTTTCATTCAGCATATAATATTTCTGACATTCATTCATGTGGTTGAGTAGTTCATTCAGTAGTTCATTCTTTCTGTCATTATATAGTATGTGTATTCCATTCTGTCACTATGACAGAGTTTCTTTTTCATTAATCCATCAATGGCATTTGAGTTGTTTCTGGTTTTTGATTATCGATCATTTTATTTCTTTTGGATATAGGAGATACAGGAGAAAAATTTGGGGTCTTAAAGCATGTTTAACTTTATATGAAACAGCCAAACAGCTTTCTAAAGCAGTTGTAGTCAGTGGGCATGATGGCTCATTCCAGCACTTTGGGAGGCCCAGGTGGGAGGATAGTTTGAGGTTAGGAGACCAGCCTAGTCAACATAATGAGACCTCATCTGTACAAAAAAAAAAAAAAAAAAAGCTGGGTGTGGTGGCAGGTGCCTATAGTCCTAGTTATTTGGCAAGCTGAGGTAGGAGGATCACTTGAGCTCAGAATTTGCAGCCTGCAGTGACCTGTGATTCTGCCACTACACTTCAGCCCAAGTGAAAGAAGGACTCTGTCTCAAAAACAAAAACAAAAAATTGTTTTTTTGTTTCAAAATAATAAAGCAGTTGTAACAATCAAATCATTGCCATTCCTCCAAATTAGGACAGGCCAAGATTGATCTGAATAAAGATTAAGATAACCTTTAAAATGTCATTTGGTAGTCAGATGATATGACAGGTGCCTTTAGTCCCAGCTACTTGGGAAGCTGAGGCAAGAGAATCGCTTAAGATCAAGAGGTTGAGGTTGCTGTGAGCTGTGATGCCACAGCGCTCTATCTAGGGTGACAGCTTGAGGTTCTGTCTCAAAATAAATAAATAAATAGGCTTGGCGCCAGCCACATACACCAAGTGTGGCGGGTTCAAACACCTCCTGGGACAACTAAACAACTGCAACAAAAAAATAACGGGGATTGTGGTAGGCACCTGGAGTCCCAGCTACTTGGGAAGCTGAGGCAAGAGAATCCCTTGAACCCAAGAGTTTGAGGTTGCTGTGAGCTATGATGCCACAGCACTTTACCAAGGGCAACATAGTGAGACTCTATCTCTACATAAATACATAAATAAATAAATAAAATGTCATTTGGATTAGGTAGTAATATTCAATTGGATGTTCTATACATGTTATTAGGTTTCTATGGTTGCCACAGGTACCTTCTGATCCTACCCTTCCATTCCCAGCCGCAGCCAGGCTTTAAAATGTTCCCTCCAGCCCAGACACGTGAAGTCTCACTCCTTAGGTTACTAGCGAGGAGGTGGCAAAGTAAATTCACTTACACTCACGGGCGAAGGATCATCAGGCTTCCTTGCATTTAACACTTCGGAGTATTTATATTTTAAAAGCAAGGTTTTTAAGTACCCAGAGGAATTAATCACTAATAGTAACCTTCTAGTTAAGGGGAAGAAGTGAGGAGAGATTTTCAATGCCCTTCGAAAATAAATGCGAGCTGAACAAGGACACGTGCGGTAAATCAGGGGCGGTCAAAGACCAATTCATACCATAAAAAGAAAGCAAGTTCCTTCAAAGTCTGCGTCCTACTTCATAAATGGGGGCAAGCACTGTTCATTTTAGCACCTAGCATTTATTGAATCTTAAAGTCTAAGTGTGAATATTTTGGACAGAGCGCAGCCTCATTCAGGGCCTAGCACAGGGGTAGGCACTCGGTAGATGTCTGTTGACCCCACATGAGCGCCCGTGGTAACAATGCCGATCTTCGCTTCTCTACCTGGGGAGAAAGTAAATCTTCCTTTCCCCTGAATAGCGCGGATGGTGGAAAGTCAGGTTAGCGGGTGATCAGTAGGAAAGAATCAATTCAGGGCAGAGACCCCTTGCTGCAGAATTCCTCAGGGTAATTTATTTAGAGTAGATTTCTAGACCATATTGATAGAATCTGAAGTCAGGACCTTTTGAGATCAGAGAACCCTGATTTGGGAGGTGAGGGATAAGCCTACCGGGGCTTTTGCTGTTCTTCGGAAAATACTAGGTTGTACCAGGAAAAGTCGCGAAGGAAGCCTTCCCCAAGATGCCATTTTCTAAGGGTCTTTAATGCTCCGCTTTTAGAAAATCTCTTAATTACAGGCATTTCGTACCTTACAGTACCTTACAGAGAGGATGGTAAGTTAGATTCTTCCTCTTTTTCATTAAAACAAAACAAAAGAAGAATTACAAAACCCCAAAAGCTCCTCCTCTATAGGAAGACGCCAGCTGTAAAGTAAAGCGGCAGAGGCCAGAGTTGGGCACACGTCTTTTAACGGTCCTGCCGGCGGAGCTCGGCCTCTTAGACTGCGTCACCCTCTCGCCAAGAGTCCCCCAGGCAGGCGGGGGTTCCTCGCAGCCGGCTCTCCGCCCTCCCCGCCTCCCCTGGCCCTCACCCTCGGCCCGCGGCGCGTGCTCCAGTGCAGCCCTTTTTGGCACCAAGGCTTCCAGGTGCCCAGAGAGAAGGCGGAGCCGGGTTGCAGCCGCCTCTCCGGCGCCACGGAGAAGACCCCCCTCCCCCCGGGAGTTTGGCGGCCCCAGCGCTCCAGCTCCGGCGTCCCAAGCCTCCACTGGCTTTCCGCGTTTCTCCCTCTCCGCGCGCGGGGCGCGAAGTCCGCGATTGGAAAGCGGAGCGCAGCGCGCAGAGCGCAGCGCCGGGTGTATTGGCCCCGGCAACCTGGGGTTCAGTCAGAGCCCTCACCGAGCCCGCCGATCCGCGGACATCCGGACCATGATTACCGAAAGACCTGGCCCGCGTGCCGGGTTGCACAGCCCCGTGTTCGGGATCTGGGCGGCAACGCTTCTCCTGCTGGGTCAACCGCGCCTCTCCGTGCGGGCGGATGGTGAGTGTTCTGGAGGCTGTGGGGTCAGGGTGGAGCGAGGGGCGGGCGGGGAAGGCGAAGCTTGCCCGGGCTGTTCCCTCGGACGGGCGGGACAGGCGGCCAGCCCGGGAGGAACGAGCGATTGGTGGTCCTGCGACACAGCATCCCTCTCCCGACCCACCAAGGCTTCGCGCGCCTGCAAAGCCTGGACCCTCCCTGAACGCCGAGCGCGTCCCGCAGTTCCGCCGCTAGCTTTCCCAAGGTCTCCAGAAAAGTATTCACGTGAAATCACGTCGCAGGTGTCCTAGGACCTCCTCTGCTGAGAGGTTAGTTTCCACCATCTCTCAATTTCTTTCCTTCTTTCTTTCTTTTTTTTTTACAGTTTTTGGCCGGGGCTGGGTATGAACCCGCCACCTCCGGCATGTGGGTCCGGCGCCCTATTCCTTTGAGCCACAGGCGCTGCCCAATTTCTCAACGTCTATTAAATGTGCTCCCGAAGACGCTTTCGACGGTTAGGTATTTTGGCTTGGTCCAGGAAAATCTGAACGATGGGTGGGAATCAACTGGACTATGACGGGAAAGAAGAGTGTCCTGGGTAAAAGGACTCACACGAGCAGCAGGGAAAACGGGAAAAATGATACAAAACAAAGTGCCGGGGGGCGAGAGTGCGAGGGAGACGTGGAGCGATAGATAGGGGCTGATTACTGTAGGTTCTCTTTTGGTTTTTGTTTTTCTCAACCTGAATTCAGCTTTTAAGACTTCCCTCAATTACCCGGCCTGGGAGCTCTGTATCGATTCCGTTTTGAAACGCTAATTCAGCTATGTTTTGATTTTTGAACAAAACCCTACTGACTTGGTGCAGGAGAAGCTGAAGGAAGCACTTCTCACACCTCTAAGAGTTTTCTAGCAAAGCCAAGCTTAGGACCCATTAAACTGATAAAGAAGAATCCTCAGCTGATTTAGTATGCTTTATATATTTTAAAATGTCATTCTTGTTTAGTAAACAATATGGGATAAAACTAATAACTGAAGACATGCCAAAAAGAAGCATGGCGGTTAAGGAAAGGGGAAAACCAAGGAAAAGAAGCCTCCGGCTATTCCCTCAGAGTGTTTAGTACTCTCTGTTTTTAAGCGCAGAGTTGAAGAGCTGTTTCCTCTTAATTAAACATGAACGTCTTCTTTTTTTGTCTTTTTTGCAGTTTTTGGCCAGGGCTGGGTTTGAACTCACAACCTCTGGCATATGGGGCTGGTGCCCTACCCCTTTGAGCCACAGGCGCCACCCCTAGACACAAAATATTTTAACTTTGAAAGTTGTTATTGTCCAAACTTGAGGTATAATTCACATTAAACTTACCATTTTAAACTGTACAATCCGATGGTTTTTAGTATATTCGTTATGTTGTGCAAAGTGTGGTTGTGCATCTCATTTCAGAACATTTCCATACCCCCCTCCTATACTCCCCCTCAAGAAAGCCCTTAGCTATTGGCAGTCAATCCACTGGTAATTCTTTACTGTCATTTTTTTTTCTTTTTTGCCTGACATCAAGGCATGAAAATTAAGCTGATTTTAAAGAATGCAAGTAGAATAAATTGGAGCTTGTATTAACTTTTGATCAATGTATACTGTCATAGCAATTTTAATTCCTTTAAAAGAAATATCTTTGCAATCCATGAGGCTTTAGAGGGTTACCTCATTATAACTGCTTTAGTGGAAGGCCACGTGCCTAAGGATCAATATTTTGTGCCTATCAAGCTTGATATGGGTTATAGAAAGTTGAAACAGAAATGTCACTGGACAAAGAGAAAGTAAGGACCTCAGAGCACGTGATCCTTTTCTGTGATTGCTGGAAACGCTTCCTTTTCTTCCTTTTCTTTCCTTTTCTTCACCCAACCTCCCCAAAACAGAGAATTGTAGGATCCTTTCAAGAAACTCCATTTGCTGAGTTCCAACTTTTATAATAGGACCAGGAAGAATTATAGGCTGTATTATGAAAGGATTCTTTTCTTTACTAACTGCTTAACTACTACCATTTCCATATTTGGTTATTTGTGTATAACAGTGATGGTAGGAAGAAGAAGAAATGTTCAGCTAAACTGTGACCCATTACGGATATTTGGGGTTTTGTTTGTTTGTTTTTGTTTTTGAGACAGAGTCTCACTTTGTTGCCCTTGGTAGAGTGTAATGGTGTCACAGCTGAAATTCTTGGGTTTAAGCAATTCTCTTGCCTCGGCCTCCCAAATAGCTGGGACTACAGGCGCCGACCACAATGCCCAGCTATTTTTTTTTTTTTTAGAGACATAGGGGAGTCTCACTCTGGCTCAGGCTGGTCTCGAACTTAGGAGCTCAGGCAATTCACCCGCCTTAGCCTCCCAAAGTGCTGGGATTACAGACGTGAGCCACCATGCCTGACTCATTACAGATATCTGAAGAGAGATTTAGAGAGAAACTATTTTCAAGAACAAAGTCAGTGAGAAAAATTGAAATGGAAAACATTTAATTTACATTTGACTAAATAGCCCATACATAAAGGACACTTGCTACTACACTTTCAAATATTTTTGAAATGGAAAAATCTTTGCATTAACTGAGTGCAAAGGAACCGTGTTTAGGTAGTGATTACAGGAAAAGATTCATTAATTTAATATATAGTTATTATTTACTATATACCAAGCATTGTCCTTGCTGATGAAGATAGAATGATAAAGAATGCTCCTTTCTGTAAGGGAGTTTAAAAATCCATTTCAGAAGAGTGCTATTAAATAAATAAATGAAATGTGAAAATGCAACTTTGATAACTGATAAGATTAAAGCACAGAAGGTGCTCTGAGAGCATATACTGGGAGATTTTGACTTGATTAGGAGGATGTGAAAGATGAGTAAGAATTAAGTGGGCAAAGAGAGGGAAGAAAGAGTGTCCTGGGCAGAGAATAGCACGTGAAAATCTGTGAACGGCAGGGAGAATAGAAGATGTGGCAGAAGTGGATCAAGAGGTTGCTAAAGAAATTGGTAGGAGGGTGATGATGTGAGGCCTCATAGATCAAATTTTGTCTTACTCCAAAAAAGGAAAGAAAGCAATTGAATGATTTCAAGTTGCAGAGCCCTGATCAGATTTTCTTTTTGAAAAGATCACGCTGATTGTGAAAAAGGGAGAGTAGATGGAATCAGGGCAAGACTGAATGTAGGATACTATTTCAGTTGTCCAGGTGAGGGAGAGATGGGTGAAATGAATGGAAAATACATGCACTGACAGTAAAAACGTGTCGTCTGTATAAGACAGCCGTTGAAACCACGTATGTAGATGGGATCCAAAGGAAAGATTTTACAATAAGAAGAAAAGACCTAGAACTGAGACTGAGGGAAATAGGTTTAGGATTATTGAACGTATGTTCATGCAGTATATTGGCCTGTAACTTTCATTTCTTTTATAGTTTTGTCAGATGTTGATATCAAAGTTATGATGGTTCCTAAAATGAATTGGAAAGTTGTTTCCTCTCTTACTCTCTGAAAGGGTTTCTGTAAGATGAGGCTTTTGATTCTTTTGACAGTAAGGTCATCTGTATTTAGAGGTTTTCCTGTGGGTAGATTTTATATAATGAATTTAAATAGTTTCTTGAACATTCAGTATTTAAAATTTATTTTGTGTCAATATTGCTAAGTTTTGTTTTTTAAGAAATCTGCCCACTTCATCTAAATTATCAAATATTCTGACATATATAACATAATACTCTCTAATTATCATTTTAGGTCCATGGGACCTGTAGTGATGTTCCTTTTCATTCTACTTATTGGTGATTTGTATGTTCTTTCTTTTTGTCTTGATCAATCTTGTTAGAGATTTTTCAGTTTTATTATTATCTGAAAAAAAAGCAACTTTTGACTTTATTTTCTCCATTACATGTCTACATTTTATTGATTTCTGCTCTATCTTTATTATTTTCTTCTACTTCTTTAGAAACTTTGATTTTATAGGGTTTTTTAATGTTATTGAGATGGAAACTTAAATCATTAATTTTCAGCCATACTTCTTTTGTAATATGAACCTCTAAGTCTATACACATCCCTATTATTTATAGTTTCTTCCCAAATTTTTGTTCCTTGATTAAAAACGTTTCAGTGGGTGTTCTTCTTTGAACATGATTTACTTAGAAGTATATTTTGTAGCCTGGGTACAGTGACTCAAACCTGTAATCCCAGAACTTTCAGAAGCCAAGGTGGGAGGATCACTTGAGGCCAGGAGTTCGAGACCAGCTAAGCAAGAGCAAGACTCTATCTTTACAAAGAAATAGAAAAATTAGCTGAGTATGGTGGTATGTGCCTGTAATCCCAGCTACTCAGGAGGCTGAGGTAGGAGGATCACTTGAGCCCAGGAGTTTAAGGGCATGGTAAGCTTTGATGATGCCATTGCACTCTTGCATGGGCCTCACAGCAAGACACTGTATAAAAAATAAGGATTACATTTTATTATTTCCATATACAAAGGGATTTTCCTCATTATTACTTTGTTATTGAGAGGTAGTATAACAGTACTTAAGGTAACTGACAAGGAGCTAAACTGTCTGGTTTTGTATCTCAGCTGCATGATCTTGGACAACTCTTAATTACTAATTAACTATAAAATGGGAATAATAGTAAGGCCTATATCATAGAGTTTTTGTAAGGATTAATATAATGAATATTTGTAAAGAAATTTGAACATCTGGCATACAGTTGTTTGATAAATAAATGTCTTAAGCTTGTTTATGTGGAAGGAAGGGAGGGAGGAAGTGGTTTTAATTTGCATGTTTATCATTCCCAATGAGACTGACTATCTCTTCATAGTTTTTGTGGCCATGGAGCTTTCTTTCTTTTGCGCAATATTTGTTCAAGGCTTTTAACCCAATTGTCTATTGGATTCTTTTTTCTTATTAATCAGTAAGATTTCTTTAAATGTTACACATGTGTGTCCTCTGTCAATTGTTATTTCGCAAATAGCATCTTCCAATTATTACCTGAAGAAATGTTTTACTAGTCCTAAGTCATGAAGATATCCTATTATAAATGGCTTATACTTTTGCTTTCATAGTTAGGTCCTTTAATCCACCTGGAATTGATTTGAGTGGATGGTATGAGGTAGGATCCTGGGTGGTCTAAAAAACATGCTTTTGTATGTTTTTGGTCTTTTGAGATTGTTGTTTAGATTTGCATTATAGCTAAGTGATCAATTTTACAAATGTTCTGTGCAGGCCCAAAATGAATATAGTATTTTGAATATGCATTTTGTAGTTTAGTGTAGTTTAGTGTGCGGTACTGTACATAGGCCCCTACATCAAGAGTGTTACTTCTGGTGCTTAAATCTCCATCGTTTCTGAGTCTATGCTGCTTTATCAATCACTGAGGGACAGTCGTTAAAAATTTCCAGGAGGATTGTGGGTCCCTTTCTTCTTATAGTTTTGTAGGTAGTAACTTTGTGTAAGTCAAATATGGGGGCACCAAACACCTATAGATATGTTTACTTTGAATTTTTTTTTGCATTTTTATTAAAACTTTGGGTTTCAAAATCAGGGGATTATTGTATTTATTTTAATAATTTTGCAAGTACATGACAGTTGTGTCTTATGCTAATAAAATTGATACTCTATGGAAATCTTGCTGACAGAAGGAAGTAAAGTGTCTCATTCTAACTGGGTTTTTTTCTCTTCTGCCTTTATCTTAAACTTCATAGGTCCACCTAAGGAATTGCTTCATCCCTCCAGGAGGCTGCTGGAGACTGCAGTGCTGACTCCTGCACCATGGTTTTCTTGCCTAGAGCTCTCTTTTGCTTTCAGCCTGGGCTTCCACTTTTGCCTGAATTCATGTTCCCATTTGCTCATCTGTAACAAGTTCTTTAAGGTCCACTACATGCCCATATATTATGTGTTGCAGGAAGCCAGTGTGTACCAGACAAGTCCCTACTGTCTTGTTCAGTAGGAGAGAAGCTTAGCAGATACCAGGGAATTCATTGTGGGAAGGGCCTAAATCAGGGGACAGAGAGAAAAGAAGCAACCTGCTATGTAGGGAGTCACCCGGGGCTGGGGTAGGGGCAGAAGAAAACAGAGCTGAGGCCTCACTCAGTGCCTTGGGCACCAAGTAACCAAGTTCAGGGTAACCTGTGTCACTGATCTTTGCCGCACATTTGTAAAATTTTTTTTTTTTTTTTTTTTGAGACAAAGTCTTACTTTGTTGGCCTGGGTAGAGTGCTGTGCTGACAAGCTCACAGCAACCTCAAACTCTCAGGTTCAAGCAATTCTCTTGCCTCAGCCCCCCAAGTAGCTGGGACTACAGGAACCCACCACACCACCAGCTAGTTTTTCTACTTTTAGTAGAGATGGGATCTCGCTCTTGAGCTCAGGGGATCCATCTGCCTCCCAGAGTGCTAGGATCACAGGCATGAGCTTCA
>CAUYON010138789.1:0-14432 GCA_963573935.1 Arctocebus calabarensis
TTTGGCCAGGGCCAGGTTCGAACCCACCACCCTCGGTATGGCGCCCTACTCACTGAGCCACAGGCACTGCCGAAGATATTGTAGTTTTAAAGCATATTTTAGATATTTATCTATTACTTTTCCATTTTACTGGGTCTAAATGATTACTATAGATTTGACTATACCTTTTTTTCCTTAACTTTGCATTTATGTTGGAAGGTTTTTAAAAAAATAATTTGCAAAGAATGCTTAGTAACTTAAAACATTTCATTCATAGTAACTGCAACAGAAGTAACATTTGTCGTAAAAAAATCTACTTTAAAGTATTCTACCTTCTACCTACTTTTAGTTATTATCTTATACTTTACTGCCCAAACTTAAAAGAATTTATACCTCTTTCCTATTTTTCTGTAAGGCCTGAAATCTGAATGTAGTATCTCTCATTGTTAGTATTTTTCACTGTATGTAAGGACAGGATTTAAGGTTCAAGTATGAACAAAGACATTAGAGAAGCAAGCATCTTAAATAAAAGGGTGGTTTCTCAGTGGCGTCAACCCATTCTAAGTCTGTGCTCAAGAAAAATGAGCACCAAGTGTGGAAATACGGTATTTCTGCTCAGAGAAGACAAACTCAAGTGAAATGAGTTAGTTTACCTATAACCACTGGATGTGGTTAGTGTACAGAAAAGATGTCTCCTTAAGTGCCACTCACCATGCTTATCAACTATGCCTTTCTATCAGAACACTGCTATGTAACCTGCTAGATAGTGGGTATTTATTCAGTCAGGTACTGCTTAATTCTATCACTGGACATCTCATACTGATGTTGTCTAGTTCTCAATATCTTACCCAAAATAACTATCAGTAAAGACTGTTATTGATTCCAATTCCTCTGGAGTAGCTGAAACAAGGAATTAAAGAATATTATATAATCTATCATTTAGTCTTTAAATAAAATAAAGTAACTGGTAATTACAATAAATATAAAAGCAGTATTTCAGTTATTTGTTCAATAATTTTAAGACATATTTGATATTACATTTGTAATTGTTTTGAATCTTTTTCAACTTTAAGAATTCTTAAATATTACTTAACTTTGAATTTTAAAATATTTTCTTCTTTTGATTATTACCTGCCCAGATTAATTAGTTTACCCCAAATGCTTTTACAGATGTCAAGAATGCATTTATTCTTCAAGGTCCAAAACATGAATGGATTTGTGCTACAGAGGCAGAAGATGATAAGTTCCTATGGTTGTCAGTACTCCAAAATGCAATCAAGAGTAGTACGGAGAAGTGAGACCAAACTTAAAGAAAATATCAGCGGTGCCAATTCTCCCTGTTCCAGAATGTCCAGTAAGAAATTATTGGTCATGAATGACGAGTGGATGACCTAGGACAACCTATAAGCTCCTTCCAACTTAAAAACTTAAAAACTATCATATCTGCTCACTTATGTAGAATGCATTGTAAAAACAATGAGTCTAAAATTTTAAACTAGTTCTTTTGGCAGTTTTATCTCATGGATAATATTAGACTGATGTGACTTGTGTAATGAAACCTAAGACAGAGCAAGCATATTGTATAGAGTTTTGTTTTATAATCTAATAAAAAATAAAAGCAGAATGAAAAGTGTTTTTTCTTTCTTTTTTTTTTTTTTTGAGACAGAGCCTCAAGCTGTCACCCTGGGTAGACTGCCATGGCATCACAGCTCACAGCAACCTCCACCTCCTAGACTCAAGCAATTCTCCTGCCTCTGCCTCCCAAGTAGCTGGGACTACAGCCGCCCACCACAATGCCTGGCTATTTTGGCTGCAGCCGTCATTGTTGTTTGGCAGGCCCGGGCTGGATTTGAACCCGCCAGCTCAGGTGTATGTGGCTGGCACCTTAGCTGCTTGAGCCACAGGCACCGAGCAAAAAAGTGTTTTTTTTTTTTTAAATGATCAGTCTAGAAAAGTATTTTGTTAATTATTTACCAATCATCTTTAATGATAATAAAATAATTATTAATTAAAAATATGTGTAAGGGCTTGGTGCCCATAGCTCAGCGGTTAGGATGCTGGCCACATACACCAGGGCTGGCAGGTTCGAACCCGGCCTGGGCCTGCAAACACCAATGACAACTACAACAAAAAAACAGCCAGGTATTTGTGTTGGGTGCCTGCAGTCCCAGGTACTTGGGAGGCTGAGGCAAGAGAATCACTTTAGCCCAAGAGTTTGAGGTTGCTGTAAGCTGTGACACCATAGCACCCTATCCAGGGGGACATAGTGAGACTGTCTCAAAAAAAAGTGTAAGAAACACAAATGGCACTATACAGGATATAAAGTTCATGTGCAATTTACTATGTTAAGCTATTTTAAATTACATGCAAACCTTATGTCCGCCCTATATATTCTTAACATAGACCACTACAAAGTACTAAAATTTTTTTTGTAATTTTAAGTAGGTTTTTTGGGGGGGAGGAGCATAGCAAAAATAAATTTTTACATCTTCCAAAAAAGCAGTGCTAAAAATATCTGTGAGATTGTTAAATTAGAATGCAACTGAAAAAAAGCAATATTTAAAGAACACAAATAAATAGAAACCTATCAAAACTGGCTTAGTAATAATTTAAAAAAGACAGCTGCAAAATAGATCCTGAGTAGACTCCTGGGCCTTTAAAGGCTTCATTTGGTTATTTAATGAACTAAAGCCATAGTTAGACACTTGGATATTTTAGCTGATATGTGCAAAAGTCATATCAGTATTGCAAGCTTTAAGCTGTCATTTCCTTTCTGCTTCATATTCTCATTTAAGGTAATAAAATTGACTGGTTCAATCTAAGACTGTGAACCCAGGCTACTTATAAATACTGTCTGCTTTCAGCAATGAAAATATAAATTCCTTCTAATCTTACTTTTTTAAAATTCAAAGTAATGTTTTAAAATACAAATTCCTAATTTTTAAACATTTACATTATTGCTTAAAAATGTACAAAAGTTAAAGTACTATGTTTTATCAGTGTAAAATCACACTTATGATTCTGCTAAGCTACATCCATGCAGTTTAACATCTATGATCCTATAGACAGAATAAATCTTAACAGGA
Source organism: Arctocebus calabarensis (assembly GCA_963573935.1). Taxonomy (NCBI): domain Eukaryota; kingdom Metazoa; phylum Chordata; class Mammalia; order Primates; family Lorisidae; genus Arctocebus; species Arctocebus calabarensis. The sequence continues at coordinate 3,066 of CAUYON010138789.1, forward strand.
ATATGTGCTGTTAGTCAGCAATACAAACATGATCAAAATTTATATATCACATAAAACAAATTCTGAAATGATGTATTATCTTAAGGAGGGCACAGCAGAAAATTCTGTTAATAGGAAAAACCTGTCTATCTGGACAAAAAAAAAAAAAAAAAAGACAAGAAAGCTGAAGATAAATTAGAAATTGTAAGAAATTTTCATTTATTCTATGAATAGTGATATCCTCAGAAGTTTTTAAACATTTTACTTGAAAATAATCTCTGTAGATTAACAGTTAATGGAGAGTTAATTGCACAAATCATGCAAAAGTGGTGATTTTCCAAGTAGACAGTACTTAGGTAGGAGACTTATACTTTCCCTTTACCGTGAGGGACAATTAAGAAAGCCCTATCTTCTTAGCTACTTCATAACTTTACATGACTGCTGTTGAATTAAAATCTCCCACAAAATAATTCTAAGTCACTGATGAAGTTGATCAAATATTCACAAAGAAAATACAAAATCTGACAAGTTTTATTATTTGTCACAAGTTGCCATGTAAAAGAGATCTCAAAGTACCAAGTGACTCCTAAACAATACTGATTACTGCAGAGAGGAAGCCTTTCCTAGTAAATTAGCTTACAGTGAAAACAGCCTTATCCAATATAGTTCTTTAAAACCAAAAACTAAATAGGGAACTCGTTTTAAAGACATTTACAGAACAAATACAGATGCTTTATGTAAAAATATTAAACCTAAAAAGAGGACAAATAGACTATGTTTCTTTTTTGCAAAGATTTCTTAGTCTGTGGCTTGAGATGTAAATGAGATGCCCATTCTGTAAATCAAATCAGTGTATGGTTCTGGCCATATAAATTTAATTGACCAATATTATGTACTCCCGATGCAACAAACACACATATATACCCTCCAGAAAAAGTCATCCTGACCCTTTTATTGTTGAAATTAAAAAATAAAAGATACTTAAATACAATGGTGAACATATAGGGGCAAAACAGAATCATAAAATTTAATGTTGAATTAAGCAGTCAGCTGAATGTTTGGGTCTCCAAATTGGCTTTGAACCCAAAATCACTTAAAAATGGTTGTGTTCACAGTTAACGGCAATTGGCTTATAGGTGAGAGAATGGTCGAAGTTGTTCCAGTTGAACTTCCAGGGAAATTCTCTCCTCAAGAACATCCTGAAAAAGATGCAAAGACCAAGTTGTGTTTCAAAAGTGTATAAAAATGAAGACACATCTAAGAACAGCTCCACTTCAAGAAAACAATTTAAATTTGTCAAGAAGATTAAGGGAAAGCTATTTCTACTTCTAAAAGTATACTTCACTTTAGATTTCTTTATGTATTTATAATATTGAAACATGATCCTAGTTACTTAAATTATTTTCTTATTATAGGAATTTGGGTACTGAAATATTTTTCTCTAATTATTAGAAAAGCAGCATGTGCAACGATGGGTATTAATTCGTAAATTGTGCATAAGCTTACCCCTGAATTAATCGTAGATAAACCGTTAACATAGATTCTTTACTCTGGTGATGACATTTAGTTATATTAACTCCTGGATCTCATTTTGAGTTCTGGCTATCCAAAGGATAAATTAGTTTTGCATTCATAATTTTTAACGACTGTAGATTTTGGGCAGTCTTTTCAGATAGCCATCAAATTTCTAACCTATTTTCCTTTTCTCTGTCATAAACTTGTTTTAACCGGAATTACCTCCTCCTATTTGGTAACTTACTTCCTATTTTCTGTTCTCAGAGTAATGAGAAAAGTGATGTTTAAAATAGCTCCACTAGGGCAGTGCCTGTGGCTCAACGGAGTAGGGTGCCAGCCCCATATGCCAGAGGTGGTGGGTTCAAACCCAGCCCTGGCCAAAAAAAAAAAAAAGGGCAGGACCTGTGGCTCAAAAGAGTAGGGCACCAGCCCCATATGCCAGAAGAGGTGGCGGGTTCAAACCCAGCCCTGCCCAAAAAAACTTCAAAAAAAAAAACACCCCCAAAGAAATAAATAAATAAAATAGCTCTAATAGCTGGGCATGGTGGTGCAAGCCTGTAGTCCCAGCTACTTGAGAGGCTGAGGCAGGAGGATTACTTGAGCCCAAGAGTTTGAGGTTGTAAGTGGGCTATGATTGTGCACACTGCACCTTGGCCTGGGCAATAGAGCAAGACTCTGTCTCAATAGATATAAATAAATAGATAAAAAATAGCTCCTGTATATTTGTTTTAACGTTTTTAGTTCCTCAGAAAAACATACATGAACAACATTTTCATATTAAAAGGTATAACAAGCTTGTCCTTATGTTTTGCATTCTTCCTTTACAATGGGCTAAATGCATAATCCTACCACTACAAATGTCTTCTCCTTTTATCGAACAGTTATACAGAAATAATGTAATTAATTCAACAGACATGCTGAGTTTTAGAGAAAGAGACAAGATGGACATAACTTTATCTAGAACAGTCCCAGTTTACACCTAAACACCTTGGCTAAAAAGTTGTATCTTAAAATTACATACAAATTTTATGTCCACCCTGTATTAATACAACCCTTTTTCTTGTCTCTCAAAAGTGTCTTGGTTTGGACAATATAGTGTATGGTCTTCTTAAACAAAAATGGTTATGATTTGCCCTAAATGAATGAAAAGTGTCATAGATAGTAATTCCAGGACAGTGTGATAAATGCTGGGTGATAGATTATGAAACAACTCTGCATTCATTTTTCATTTCCACAGATTCTTTTCATTTGTATGGTTTACAACCTTGCTATATTCAAAGCAGCAGGGCCAAAAATCTTCCACCCAGCAACTCCATCACCTGGAAGCTTTTTCAAATGCAGACTTCTCAGGACTACCCTAGACCCACTAAATCAAAATCTGCATTTTAACATGACCTCAGATTACCTGTATATACATTAAGGTTTAAGAACCACTGGTTTGTAAGACATAAATGTTTAAGAATGTTGATTAACTGTAAGTGATTCTGGGAGTAATTTTTATCTACAGGGATTCAAAGAAATCACAGTTAACAGAAAAACAACTTCATTCCTCTCAAGTATTAGTTGACAATGGTATACACTATTCATCAGCAACATTTGTATTAAAGGCTGTCTGTTCTATTCCCACATGCAACATGATATAAGTTGCCCCCACTACTTCTCTTCTTTAGATCTATTTAAGTCCTTTTAATAGAATCTGAGGTGTCTTTGATAAAAGGACAAACTAACCAATCAAATCATTTAGAAATTAAAGAGTATTATTAGAGAGTCATCTATGTGATCTTGGAGGTACCTGAAGTCACAATATTTCTTATCTTTATGTTTCTTTATTTAAGAATAGGAACATTATAGGAATAGTGATGCTTTATATATGTGTAGGACAAAGCAGTGAATACCAAAATTGAGCATATAGCATTCCTTTTAGCACTAAAAGACTGAAAGGCTCATGAAACATTTTAGGTAAACATTTCTCTTACTACATGGAAAGTTTCATATGCATGTAAGAATCAGTGGATCACTTCCAAGTTCCCCTTCAACTCTGAGGTGCCCTTAGCCTATGGAACTTCCCAAGTAAAGATTCAGAAAGTACATTACCTTTAATTGCTGTTGCAATTCACTATTCAATCTGGCCAAAACTGTGTTGGTTTCCTTATTGCGTCTAATGGATGCCTGAATAGCCTTCTTATCTTTCCCAATAGATCTGAGATATGAAGGGAGCAAAAGAACACAACCTTCATTTCTTATCTTTACATTTTCTCTGTTTTTCCCTAATTTCTAAACATGAAAGCAGAGGCAGTATTTTTTTCCTCATTAGCACAACCCAATCCTACTTGCTCTGTTTCGATGGCATTGCTATTATAATTCTTTTGTAGAGTCACCTGAGATTCAGTTAAATAGTATAGAGCAGGCACTGGCAAATATTTTCTCTAAATGACCAGATAGTAAATATTTTAAGTTTTGTGGGTTGTACAGTTTGTTACACATTCTAATTTTTATTTCTCTTTTTGTTCTTCTTTTCACAAAAAAGTATAAGTCATAACTAAAACAGGCCATAGGCTGAATTTGGCCCATGAGCCTTAGTCTGACAACTCCTAGTTTAGATAAACCATAATCAGAACATCAGTTTTACTCTTAACATCTTTAAAAACATCTGCTCTAGGTGTCATAAGGTGTAAAAATGGAATTGAAACTGAACTTCATAATAAAGGTGAAAAAAGTAGAAATAATCTACCTACTCATAAATGGGAAAGCTCTCAAGGAGCAGCTAAGAACAGAGATCTGCTCAACTAAAGAACTAGTCTGACCATAATTTCTTTCAGTATTTTTTATTATTATGCTCTTTCTTCCTGGTAATTTAATGTACTTATGAATAGTTTTGATTACCTAGGAATAGAAGGTTGTGATGCAAGAACAGCAGCTAAGACACCTGTCTTTTGAGTATGTTCATCAACTTCTGGCCTTAATTCATCCTCTGATTTTAATCTTCTTCGAACAGGTTTAGGTGGTGGAGCAAGAGGTGTTGTGCCTTTGCTCTGTAAGACAAGAAGTCCACTAATGATAGTGTTTTTTAAAAAAGACATTCATAGTTAGCACTTTACCAACACAATGGCACAATTTTTAAGCCATTTGCTCTTGAAAAATCCCAAGTCATGCATCCTACTATAAGACAATTTAAGTATTTGTGGCAAGAGCTAACTTAAGTTACAGTACAAAAGGATGTTTCTAGTTGACATCACTGTCATTAATGTACAATACACAATACAAAAAATACTAAAATGCATCATCTTAATGAATAAAACAACTTATAAAAAGGTGGAAAGCTGGGCCCAGTGGCTCTAACACTCTGGGAGGCCAACGCGGGTGGATGGCCTGAGCTCGTGAGTTTGAGACCAGCCTGAGCTACAGCGGGACCCTGTCTCTAAAAATAACCAGGTGTTGTGGCGGGCACCTGTAGTCCCCAGCTACTTGGGAGGCTGAGACAAGAGAATTGCTTGAGCCCAAGAGTTTGAGATTGCTATGAGCTATGACGCCACAGCACTCTACCAAGGGCAACAAAGTCAGAGTCTTAAAAAAAAAAAAGAGAGGTGGAAAGCTAGGCAACTCTTTAAAAAAGACAACAAAACAAAGATGCATAGTAATTGTAACTCCTGAAAATCAGTAGAAATTTTGTTGGAGATTTTTTTTTTTTTTGGAGACAGAGTCTCAAGCTGTCAGTCTGCGTAGAATGCTGTGGTGTTGCAACTGATCGCAACCTCAAACTCTTGGGCTTAAGCAATTCTGTTGCCTCAGCCTCCCAAGTAATTGGGACTCCAGGAGCCCGCCAAAACACCTGGCTATTTTTTTGTTGTTGTTGCCATTGTTGTTTTAGCTGGCCCAGGCTGGGTTTAAACCTGCCAGCCTGGATGTATGTGGCCAGCACCCTATCCACTGAGCTATGAGTGGTGCCCTTTGTTGGAGATTTTGAATATGCCCCCCCCTATAAAATCAAATACATGTTTCACTATTTACCATAACTTGACTTATCTTTAAATAAATAAAAAATAGTCAACTGCCATCAGTTAAGTGCTATTTTTAATTTGTTGTTGTGAATTCACAAAACTAAAACGGCATTTAAAAAAGAATCACATAACTATTCATGCAGTAAAAAATAGTGTCCAATAGAACACTGGACTACTAAAAAAGTAGAACTTGTCTGGATAGAAAAACAGTATCACCAAAATTGTTTCCATAAGGGGAAAGTGTACTGGTAGGTGTAATTTGAAATGCCTAAGACAGATAAGAAGTAACAGACAGAAGGAGTGGACAGATATGTGGTAAAGCAATTTATAGTAAAAATGTGAATGGTATGGTCAAAGTGGTGAGTTTATTGATATAAACTTATTTCAACTTTTATGTATGTTTAACATTTTTCATAATAAAATGTTGGGGTAGGGGGAATTATCCCTAAAACAGTTAGATAAAATGTTAAGAGTACAAAGTATAACAATAACTATAGGTGGTTAATTTTTTCTCTATTATACTCAAGACTGCAATAAAAGAAACTGAATTTGACCTAAGAAGTAGTTCTGCTTTACACATGTGAAAGAATATAGTAACTACTTTAATTTTGGAGACCCTGTAACATGTACTAAGATAGGTTATAGAATATCACCTTCATTAAATGAATAGAATTTATTCTGAAACAGACTAAATATGTAAGTTAAAGGCAGTGTAATAGGTTAGATGATTTCTAGTTGAACTTGTTTCCAAAAATTACCTCATATAACTTTTTACATATACAAAATTATCAATATCATAAAAGACTTCTACATACCACATTGGCAGGAGCACTAGTAGCTGTCTTTTCTTCAATTTTACTATCTGTTTTGGCAACTCGAAGAGAACTTGCAGAATCAGAAGCTTTTTCAACCTAGAGGTGAATACATTGTCACAATTAATTATACATGATATGTAATTATATAAATAAAGAATATGTAACAAATCTATGAGTGAGATGTTAAGAAAATATATATTCTGACAAGATGAAGAGGAGAAAAAACCTGAGAAACGACCCTTCTCTGCTCCTGAAGGGCTGGGTGGGAGGGAAAGTAACAGAGGAGAGGCGAGGGGGCAGGTGAGGGCCCAGCTGCTGCACTGCACCTCTGCCCTGTGCACACCCGCACTTGCCCTCAGGTCCACCCCCGACTCCCTGGGTATGGCCCACTACACTAGTAGAGATGGGAAAAGATAAGAGTTTGAAAAGGGGGCTAGTAGGAAATTCTCCATGTATCAGACCCATGTGGAACCTTGACCTCTATTATGCCAGTCAAATAAATATGATTTTTAGATCTGTTTCAGAGGCTTAATAGAAGTTGAAACTATCAGAACAGCAGTTTCAGAATTCCTCTGGGCCTTTCAGGTCCACACTATGCTCAGGAATTTAAGTCAGGGATTCCTAGAGAAGTTCTCACCAGTAGAACTATCTGCAAAGATTACATTTTGACATCCTGTAGTCTTTAAGTCTGCCTCTAACAAAGACAATTTACTGTTATATAAACTGAGCGGAGCCTCTTCTCACATGGAAATCTTCACCACTTCACATAATCAGATTGCTTAGCATTAAGCTGAAACCTCCAGAGCAGTGTTTTAGGCAGGACCAGGTGGTGTGTCTGTGTAGTCTCACACTATCGCAACACCTACTCTCCACCTGACTCTGATCCTTAGTAATAAGCATCGTACTGCAACCAGGTGTCAGAGGCCAATAAAAGGTTGAAAAGTGCTGACCTAGGGAATATAATGAATCCTCTTGATGCAGCAGCAGAGATTTTACTCACTGATAGCCCCTTTAATAATATCTACTCTGTTGACAGACAGGGTTACAAACAACATGATGTGGAAAGAAACTGCCAGCAGAAAATGAGCCAACCCCTTGAAAACTGACCGGCAAGACCTCTGCGTGTTTCTCGGCTTCATCACCTTGTTCCTCATTTACATTTGATGCAGCAAATACTTCAAATTGGCTAAAATCTGCAAAATTTGGTTGTTCTGGTATCTGCTGAGGTGAGGTACTAGTGTGAGTTATGAGGCCATCAGCATCCACTGGGCGATGCGGAGCGGGACCAGGAGCCTGCAGAATGATTGAGGAGAGAAGAACAAACATTTTGTGGAGTGTGCATTTCACACAGTCAACTTCTTTGTCTTTGAAAATACACCAAAAAGATGGTCTGTTTTATTATCTGTAAATTGATGGAGATGTACTATAATAACAATTGGCTCTAAATCAATGTTTAAACTTTAAGTGAAAAGCTAAGACACTCAAAAAATTAAGATGATAAAACCTCTAACAGAAAAATACTTCTCTAATATTTTTTAATGCAAAGAAAGTACACTGGAGAAGAGGGGAGAGTCTAGCCCTACCCTAATTCTCCACTTGTATGGAATTTTTTTTTTTTTTCAGAATTGGGCTGTTGAACAATAGTGTGTTCCTTAAATAAGTTTTTTTTTAATGTTTCACTATGTTTCTAAAAAGGTTATTTTTAAATCATGAAAACCACTGTTCTATTTTCCCAACATGACAAGCACACTTCCCTTATACTCCTTTGCCAGACTAGTGCTGTTAAAATCTTGAGTCTAAAAATACATTTACTGAATATCTACTTTGTGCCAGGCACTATGGATACATACTGAACAAAACAAAAAGAGGCCCAGTGAGGGCAGGAGATTAGACATTTTATGACAAAAGAAGTAAAGGATACTAAAGAAATAAAGCTGCATTCTCTTCCCTGTAAAACTTCTCCATTTCCTCTAAGAACTCCACCCTTCTTACTAAGATATGGGAGGAGCTTTAGCCTTCTCCCGACCTCTCCAGTTTCATTTCCCATCATCCCACATATGCACTTCAGATACACTGACATAACTCCTTCTCCTGAGGATTACACCAGGCTTAACACACATCCCCGTTGTTTTCTGGATGTCATACCTTCTGTCTGGAATGCCTTCTCCCCAATAAATACCACTTTATCTTTCAAGTCCCTGATCAAGCCTTGCTTCCTTCATTTTATTTACACCTCTCAAAGTGATTTTTTTTTTTTTTTTGTGAGACAGAGACTCAAGCTCTCACCCTGGGTTGAGTGCCGTGGCATCACCACTCACAGCAACCTCCAATACTCACTTAAGCGATTCTCTTGCCTCAGCCTCCCAGGTAGCTGGGACTACAATAGCCTGCCACAATGCCTGGCTATATTTTGATTGCAGTGTCATTGTTGTGTGGTGGGCCCAGACTGGATTTGAACCTGCCAGCTCAGGTCTACGTGGCTGGCGCCTTTGCCGCTTGAGCCACAGGCGCCAAGCCTCTCAAAGTAATCCTTATCTTTATTAGACACTAAGGCTGTCCCAGAGCATTTTATAAATGCATCTACTGTAGCACTTCAATTTTGACCTGGAAAGGACACAGAGGTCATTAACACTTCCTTAACTGATGCAGTAACATCCAGAGAGATGCTGTGAGTCACTGCCAGACCCATGACGTTAATGGACATCTACTTCCCAATCCACTGTTCTCTCCACTAAACCCTCTTTCGTCAATTTATTATTGTTCCATTTGTAAAGTTCTTTCAGGCTGGGCTTGCTAGCTCATGCCTGTAATCCTAACACTTTGGGAGGCGAGGTGGGTGGATCACCTGAGCTCACAAGTTTGAGACCAGACTGACAAAAAGTGAGACCTGTCTCTACTATAAATGAAAAACTGAGGCAAGAGGGTCACCTGAACCAAAGAGTTTGAGGATGCTGTGAGTTATGATGCCACAGCACTCTACTGAAGGCAACAAAGTAAGACCTTCCCCCACTCCTCAAAATGAAGTTCTTTCAAAAAATACCTCAGATCATTCTTGAAATTCTTAACTTCTAAAATAAGACTTGGTTTCACTGAATAAAATGCTCATTAAGAATGACCATTAGGTAATTCCTGACCTTCCAAATAGTTTGAGACAAGAATTAAATACCTAACAAATTGATGATGGGGACATTTTGTAATGAACACTTTGGAGAATTACCTGTGAGGGCTGTGGTCTTGGAGGCACTGCAGGAGGATGGGCAACAACTCCAGCCTGTTGTTGTCCTGAGTGAATATACAAGTCTTCTTTTTAGTAAATATGTAATAATTTTGCTAATAGAAGAAACAGGCTGAATGAATGTGACCATATACTAAAGATTTCTAAGAATGTTTGATAAGTATTGGAAGGCAGATATCATCTGTTTAAACAGTTTATGTGTGATCTAATGGCTAGACCTCATGGCCTTTAATCAGGCCTTGTTCCTCTTACCTCTATTACATGAGGACCTCTTGACAAGATCCTATTTTAAAAGCATACATTCTAGGTTTCCTCTCTGTATTTCTGACTGCTCTTCAGTTATCAAACATAAAGTCTTCTAAGTTTCTTTCATTTAACACATCACTCTCCAATTTCTATGTAAATGACTCTAAAATAGACATCAATCTTTCTCAGCTCAAAAGCCCAATGGCCTATTGATTATCTTCCCTTTTGCACACTATTCCAAACATATAATGATTAAAACATATCTTCACTCTTTACACTAACTTTTCTATTTCTATCAGTGTAATAATAATTGCACTTTCAGTTACTTAAACATCAAAACCTTGAAGTTATAACTCTTCTTTCATCAGCCAAATTAAGAACTATTAGTTTTTCTTTGATATGACCCTATCTTTCTTTTTAAATTTCCTGTGACATCTTTCAGGTCCCATCTTTATTATCTGTACTCAAACACACTTTAGATAGTAATTAAGAAAAAAAATTCTCTCATGTGGTCCTTTTTTTCTTTTTTTAATCTGGTATCTTTTTAATCCAAAAATTTTCTTCAGATAAATATTTAAAAAATATATATTAAAAGAAACAATAAAATGTTTTATATGAGTCTTCGATTAACTTAAAAATCAAATAATGTGTTGTTATGGTTCTTTGGCCCTTACCTGTGGTGACTGCAAAGGTTCGATTCATATCTAAAGATGATGATCTAGAATGTGAGGGCTGCGGCCGTGGAGGGGGAGGTGGTGGTGCAGTGTTATCAGGCGATGTTCCTGAATGAGACCTGCAAAAGTTACTCTGTCACAATTGGTCATGCTACTTATACTGGAGCATTTTTCTTTTTACATTCAAACTTGGCTAAACAGTAAAAGTCTTTATTAGCAAGATATTTTCTCAAGTAGGTACACAAGCATTAAAACAAAGATAGAATTGTTAGTAATGTGTCCTAAACAAATGGTTATTCAATGTGACAAATCATTTTTTATAGTTATACATTAAATGAAATTTTTAAAAACTTGAAAAATAAGTTAGTTGTCATATGATTGTAACATAGACTACAAACCTAGTTAATGTTTTTCCATTCAATTAAAAGTATTAATTAGTTTGAAAAACTATCTTCAAAAAAAGGAACTCTACTTTCCAAGATGGTTACCTTTCGACCTACTGAAATCTGGAGTTCGGTACACTGAAGTAGAACGAAGCTCTACTATGTGAGGTGGGCATTCTTGTGTCCCCCCTGCATCCCATTTTAGAGGTGACTATACTCAATCTCAATTCACCCCAGAAATTCACTTCTTTGCCACTGTATTCTAAAAAGAGGACACTAATCTGCTTTTGCATATTGGACTAAACAGCAGAATAAACTCCACCATGATTGAAAATGCTAGGAAACACAAAGAATTCCATGAATAGAAGGAAGAGAAACAGGATTCTGACTCTAAGCTCTTTGTAGATTCTAAATTGAGTCTCTCTGCATCCTCCAGGCATGTGGCAAGAGAATACTTTTCACATTCAAAAAGGGGAAAGACAGCACTGTGGGAGGCTGAGGAGGGAGAATTGCTTGAGCTCA
>CAUYON010138791.1:0-10727 GCA_963573935.1 Arctocebus calabarensis
TGAGAGTGTGAGTGGGCAAACAAATGACAAATCTTCCCATACCAGTCAAAGAAAGAGGGAACATGAGCCGCACAAGACAAGTCAGGCCCGAGGCCGCAGGGCTGGACCACAGCGCAGGCGGCGCTGCGAGGGAGGCGGCGCGGGTCTCAGCCCGGGTCTCCGGAGAGCAGCGTCGGTGCCAAGAGCCTGTGCGCAGGTGCTCCTTGAAGAGGGATTGTAAGGAGCTGGAGTGAGGGTCTGGGGAAGCAGAACAAGGGGGAGGGGAAAGTAATACAGAGATGGGCCAGTAATACAGAGGAGGCCCCCAAGCCCAGAAGGGCAGGCGCTCAGTCTGCAGGTGCATGAAGGGCTCTGCTCAGCAGAGGTGTGTGTGTGTGTGTGTGTGTGTGTGTGTGTGTGTGTGTGGTGTGGCTCACCCTGTAAACCAGTACTCTGAGAGGCCAAGGCAGGTGGATCGCCTGAGCTTAGGAGTTAGAGACCTGCCTGAGCAAGAGTGAAACTCTGTCTCTACTATTAAAAAAAGAAAAAGACTAGCCAGGCTTTGTGCCGGATGCTTACAGTCCCACCTACTTGGGAGGCTGAGGCAAGAGGTTGCTTGAGCTCAAGCGTTTGAGGTTGCTGTGAGCTATGACTCAATAGCACTCTACTCAGGGTGACAGAGTGAGACTCAGTCTCAAAAAAAAAAAAAAAAGAATTCTCTGCCTGGTGCATTTTTCTGCCCCACCACCCTCCTACAAACACAAATGCACACTCGTGGGTCCCTGGTGAAAGACCATTAGTTCCCACAGGACACTCCATGACCACCAGAGTGTCAGACACACCTGAGACAGGAAGCTGGAGACATGCCCTGAGGGTCCAGGGTGAAGACGCCTGGCTGGAGATGGCTGATGCCGGCTGTGAACGGGCTGCCCACCGCAGCAGAATTTGGAAGGAGAGTGAAGGCGAGAGAGCTTGCCATGGTTTGTGAGAAGGGCCCCATCCAATGACCAAACCCAAACAATGGAATGGAAGGGGGCATCCTTTGAAAGCCAAAAGAAAAGACAAATCAGCTCGAACAGTATGGACAGTGGTGACTGGTCAGCAGCTTCCCTGTCACTTACACCTGGCAGGAGACTGGAAGCCACATAGTAGGTCCACAGAAAACGTTGGTAAAATTGGGTGATTTTCCACTGGCCTCCCCCTGTGAGTCTCTGACAGTGAATGTAACAAATTACCACAAAATAAGTGGCTGGAAACAACAGAAATCTATTTTCTCATATTTCCAAAGGCTAGAAGTTCAAAATCAAATTTTGCTGTGCCAAAACTGAGGTGTTCATAGGACCGTGCTCCCTCTGGGGAATTTAGAAAAGAATTTTCCTTCAACTTTTCTAGCTTCTGGGCTTCTGTTGGTGGCGGCATCTCACTGGTCTCTGCCTCTATCTGCACAGGGCCTTCTCCACTGTGCTGTGTGTCACTATGTTGCCTCCTCTTACAGGAACATAAATCGAGAATTTAGACCCACCCTAAGTCCCGGATTTCATCTGAAGGCCTTTAACTAGTTATGTCTGTAATGACCGTGTTCCCAAATAAGGTCATGGGCAGATATGAAGTTGGAGAGGGGGTCATAATCCAACCCTCTATCCTCAAAGTGACAGGAATCAGGAGTCAGTTCTGGGGCTCAAAGGGAAGGTTGGGATCAAGGAACTCAAGGAATGATCCCCAAAGAAGCACTGAGAACCTAAACTAGGTGAGGGGCAGAAGACGGAAACAAGCAGGAGGTGGGGAAGAAGCACAGCAGTGGAGGGAAACACTCATAAACAATGACCCCCTGCTTCCAAGTCTGAGTGATCAGAAACCAGAGAAGGGAAGGTTTGTGCCACAGTGGAGAACCAGGCACTTTCAAGGCCGTACGTCCCAGGTTATTTGATTTTATAGGAACACTGCACAACTTTGAAGGCACAGGTAATTGATGGCAATAGAAGTCAATCTGGTTCATAGACATGCAAGTGAAGTGTGTCCAGTAGAGGAAGGGACGACTCCGCCCACACCAGACAGTTGCGTGTACATTTGCAATTTATTTCAATCATCCTTTACTTTGAAATCTCTGTTTCTTTGACTCCTCCTTTGAACTGTTTATTGCCTGATTTCTTCATTTAATTAATGAGTTAAATAAAATAATAAGTATATGAGTTCGCTCAGGATGCTGTATCAAATTACTAAAAACAAGGTAGTTTGAGACAACAGCAATTGATTCTATCACAGTTCTGAAGAACAAAAGACTGAAATCAAGGCATCCACAAGCTGGCGTGTGGACGCTTTCCTGCCTCTCCTAGTCTCATGTGGCTGCCCGCAATCCTTGCCTTGTAGACATAGCACTCAAAACTCTGCCTTCAATTTCACTTGACATCCTCCCTCCCTTTGTCTATCCTCACAAAGACACAATGTGGCCAGGTGCAGTGGCTCATGCCTGTATCCCAGCACTCTGGGAGGCTGAGGGTGGATAGCCTGAGCTCAGGAGTTCAAGACCAGCCTGAGCAAGATTGAGACCTCTTCTCTACTGAAAATAGAAAAAACTTCCAGTAGATACACAAACTTGTCGGCTTTTCTCTTTTTCCTCTTTAACTTCCATCTTGGTCAGTGTGAAATGCTATATTATTCTGGTTTTAATTTCCTATATATATAGGAATGGTCCTTACCAATGGTCCTTCACTTTCTTTGTGAAGCAAATACTCTGACCTATTCCCTGATTTGGGAATTTCCTTTCTTAAATATATTTATGGGAATTATTTATTCTGCATACAGAATTGTTAAATATATGTATTTTAAATATTATCCCCCAGTCTGTGGCTTACTATTGTATTTTCTAAACTGTCTTTTGATGAGAATTGGTTATATTAGTAAAACCTAGCTTACCAGTTTTTTCTTCTGTTTACTACTTTTTGTGCCCACTTGAATAAGTCTTTGCCTATTCAAAAAATTAAAAAAGTAAATAAATAAAAATAGAAAAAACTAGCCAGGCATGGTAGTGCATGCCTGTAGTCCCAGCTACTCAGGAGGCTGAAGCAAGAGGATTGTTCAAGCCCAAGAGTTTGAAGTTGCTGTGAGTTATGACACCAGGGTAGTCTACCCAGGGCAAGAGAGTGAGACTGTCTGAAAAAAAAAAAAAAAAGCCTGCCCTAACCCAGCAAGACCTCACTTTAATTTACTCACATCTGCAGTGACCCTCCAAATAACCTCATACAGGTATCAGGTGGGTTAAGCATTATTGACCCCACTCTTCAATGCAGTACAGGAGTCATGCTATCACATTTTGGGAAAAAAATATCCTATAACAGTGGTAATATCACTACACCATAAAGTGATAGGATATCACCACCATAAATAAAGTCAGCAGGAGGTGACAGAAGAGGTAAAAGAGGTGTTTAAAGTTAAACTTGTTTCATTGGCCTAAACTGAACTGATACCAGAGGTCAGAGTAGGAAGAACCAGGTGGAGAGGAGGAGAGAGAATCTCCACCCAATGGGCTCACTTTATGGGTGGGAAAACCAAGGCCTGGAGAGAGTTAACTCTCCCAAGGGCACAAAGCAGGTAACTGGAAGAAGCAGGATGCAATATGTTTTGCCTTCCAGTTTAGGATACATACATTGGTTAGAAAGATTTCCAGCACTTTCAGGATTCAGATGGAGACCTTTTTCCCTTTCCCTGGACAGCTTTTCTCATATAAACATCCCTTACATTTCCATGTGTGCATGTGCATACATATACATGCAAGAAAAAGTTCCACCCACACAGAGTTACAAAACTCCATGAAGAAAAAATTCTTCAAGGAAAACTGATTCTGAATCAAAATTCAACCCAGATAATTAGCTTACAGTCTTCCTGATTACACCATTGTGTAATTTTTTGGCCATAAGGAAACGTCTAAACTGTAGATGCCTCTATGGCTATTAATATAATGCAAAAAATTCAAGACAAGGATTTCAGTACTTGATAATGGTACAAGTACAAAGGATCTCTAAATTCTAAGAATTTACAAGAGCAGGAGAAATTGTGAAAATTGAAAGCATCACAGTCTTAACTTGCTCTTTTCCTTTAATTATTGTACTGACATGACCACCCTAGAAGTATCATAATCAAGTATCGTGTTCTTCGAGTAATATCTCAACTCACCAAGTATCGAGTAATATCTCAACTCACCAAATCACATAATGTAGCATAATTTATTACCTCCTTTTTCTTCACAGCACTGCAGGTATTAGTCACCTAGTGGTATTTCTTTACCAGCAAAAGAAACTTGAGAAAATTTTGTTATTTTTTTCATAAACTTTCTCAAAACTTTAGTGCATCAGACAAGTAACTATCTTATTCTGTACATGAATTCAAATTTGTACCAGGATGAAGTTTTTGTTGAAAACTTTGGAAATACAATAAAAATAATATCCATGTGAACTTTTATATTTAAATCTTTCTATGTATTATTCTCATTGGATTTTCACAACCACTGGCTGGACTGTTGTTGTCCACATTTCAGAGATGAGAAAACTGAGGTTCAGAGAAATTTAATTGATTCACATGATGAATGCCATGATGTAAAAATAACTGAGTTGGAACCTCAACACTCAGCCTTCCCCTAATTCCTATGTTCCCGGTCACTGTCCACCACTTTAAATAAGGCCCAAAGCATGCTCCATAATGAGTATATAATTACAGAAATGAGAGGGGAATTATTTAAAAAACATATTAGTGAAATGATACATTTGGAGTTGTCTGAAAAGCAAAACAGATCTATCCACAGAAAAGATAACACCACCACAGCACACAGTAGATGAGTAACAAAACCTGATGAACGAATACTGTGAACATGGCATTCAAAATCCATTGACCAGTTCTGTGCCTGTAGCTCAGTGGCTAGGTTTGGACCTGGCCCGGGCCTGCTAAACAACAATGAAAACTACAACAAACAAATAACCAAGCATTGCGGCAGGTGCCTATATTCCCAGCTACTTGAGAAGCTGAGGCAAAATATTCACTTATGCCCAAAATTTGAGGTAGCTGTGAGCTGTGATGCCACGGCACTCTACCAAGGGAGACATGGTGAGACTCTTGCTCAAAGAAAAATGAGAAAACCCATTGACCAGGAGAGCGGCGCCTGTGGCTCAGAGGAGTAGGGCACCACCCCTATATGCTGGAGGAGGCAGGTTCAAACCCAGGCATGGCCAAAAACTGCAAAAAAAAAAAAAAAAACATTTACAGGAGGAGGTGGAGGCAAGATGGCTGACTGGGGCCAGCTTTCCACAGAGGCTCCCATCCAGAGGAAAGTTAAAGGACAGAAGTTTAGCAAGAAAGTTGATGGTTTGGAGCTGAGGCAAGAGAGAAGGTTGAAGTACACATATCAACCCTGCTAAGGCAAGCTGTGACCCCAAGGATACAAGCAAAAGATACAAAACCCATTGAAAAGAGGACAGGAATCCCCTTCCCCATAAGAATGGCTTGTAATATACGCCATACAAACAAGTGAGTGGAGTTCAAATATCCTCCCATTTTATCCCCACAGGAGAGACCCTCTAAAAACCGGACCTCCTTCCCCTACTAGGGTGTCATGGCACTCTTCTGCTAGGCATAAAACTGTATAAAATTGTATATATTCTCTACTTGTAATTCTGAACTCCCAGAACTCCCCTCCACTCTCACCCAAAGATCTGGAAACCAGATTCTTGGGCATTTTCTCAAGAGGTGTGGACAGGGCATGAGTTGGGCAGGTCTGTGCTGATTCTGTGGCACAGGGGTAAGGAGAAAATGTTGGACTGAAGTAACTGTACAGAAAAGGGAAAGGTGGTACCCACCCTCGGCACAGAGCAGCACCAGCAGCAGCAGGAACAATAGGGCTCACACCCCTGGGGATATTTTGGAAGGACACTCCTTGTCTCTCTGGGCAACCAGAGGAAGCCGGGCATCCTCTCTGGTGGCAGCCAATGATGGAACAGATCTGGGATAGAAATTCAGGCCCATGAATAAAGGTCATGCCTGAGGTGGTACCAGTCTGGGTGGAGCGCAGGGACTAGAACACGTGTGTGCAGAGACAGCAAACTCCCAGGGGACCAGGAGTGCTAACCTAGAGAACTGCTTTACTGAGCCTCAGATACATATCATAGGTGAGACAAAGGCGGGCAGGCAGAGGCTAGAACTCACAGCTGAGTGTGAGCTCTAACCATGCCTGGGCAGCCGCATAGACAGGACTGAGTTGCAGTTTCTGTGAACTCAAACAGCATCTGATCCACAGGGAAATATAGCCAGGACAGAAACAAATTCTGCTGTTCTGTCAACAACATCAATCAGGGGCAGGGCTGAGTGAACCACTCCAGCCTCCATTAAGCACCCAAGGTGGTCAGACCTCACCTCCCCCTGCCAGATAGTGTCAGAGAGTGGTGACCTGGCTGAGGAGACATAGAACTCCCTGTGACTCAGGCAGGCACAAATTCCTGGAGCATCTGCTTATTAGAGGGAACTGGGTCAAGCCCTGCAGGGTTATCAGTGACTGGATGTGACAAAGGGGCAAGATGGGGAAGGAGATATCAACCTTCCCAGACTAATTCATTTGTTGGGTGGGTCCTTCTAACCTCATGGAGCACCTGAGCAAGTCATACTTGAGCTGCCAATAGATCCCTGCTATCTAGTAGCCAGAGATCTTTTGAACTCTCCTTCCTGAAACCAGTGCTGACTGGGACAATTGATTTGCACCTCTTGAACTGGACCAATCACCCGAGAACTATCCAAAGTGGTAGCCTGCGTGTGTGGTTCTGGGAAAGTTTGATTTTCCTTTTCCAATTGTTGCCTGAGGGGTGTGGGGTGACTTAACTGCTGGTATTTGTCCACAGCTGAGACTTCAACCCAGAGTAACTAATTCACTAGGGTAAGATAGAGACCAGCTGAAAACAAGACAGAGCCACTTAGTCCTACCACACCAAGCAGGTCCCCAGTGTCTCAGGGGGTAGCACTGTCCAGGTCCTTGGAAAAGCTCTAGGGGAAAAGGTACAGACACCAATCCCGGCTTTTGCAAAAAAGACTGGCCAATCACTACTCCTGAGCCCCCAACCCAACTTCTTATCTGCTTTTGTAGACAAATGGTGTAAAATAATCATGGTGAGAATCAGTGGAAAACTCCAGTAACATGAATAACCAGAGTAGATCAACCCCCCCCCCCCAAGGAACAATTTGGCAGACACAACTGAAGATCCCATTCATAAACAGATGGCTGGGATGTCAGAAATCGAATTCAGAATTTGGATTGTAAATAAGATCAATAGAATAGAGGTAAAGTTGGAATTAGAAATTCAAGGAGCAATTGAATTCTCAAGAATTCAATGACTTCAAAGGCAAAATCAAAGATTTTGACACACTGAGATAAGAAATTGCAGGCCTCAAAGATCTGAGAAATACAGTCAAATCCCTCACTAAGAGAATGGAGCAATCAGAAGAAAAGATTTCTGACATAAAGACAAAGCTTTTGAATGTTCTCAATCACTCAAAGAGGAAGAGAAATGGACAGCAAAAATGGATCCTTCTCTCACAGAGCTTTAGGATAATTCAAAGAAAACTAATATTCACCATATAGGAATTCCTGAAGGCAATGAAGTTGCTTCGCAAAGCACAGAGGCCTTTTTTCATGAGATTATGAAAAATAATCTTTATTATATTTCCAGACATGCTAAGAGATTCTGAAATTCAGATAGCAGACAGTTTTAGAATACCAGCACTACTCAACCCCAATAAGACAACCCCCAGACACATCATAATTAACTTCACTAAAAAGTTAATATGAAGGAGAAAATTCTGAAAGCAGCCAGATGTAAGAAACCCATTACCTACAAGGGGAAGAATATTAGAATGACTGCAGATCTCTCTGCTGAAACTTTCAAGCTAGAAGAGGGTGGTCATCGACTTTTAATCTCCTAAAAATAACCTTCAACCCAGGATCTAGTATCCAGTGGAACTGAGTTTCATTTATGATGGGGAAATTAAATACTTTAATGACATTCACTTGTTGAAGAAATTTGCTATAACTAAACCAGCTCTCCAGGATATTCTAAGACCTATCATCCATAATGACCAGTACAATTCTCCACCACAAAAGTAAACTTACTCAGAAACTTTTGATCAAATTCCAACGTCCACAGTGTTGAAAGGATTAAAAATGTCCACTGGACTTTGAAAAACTCAATACCCCAAATTCTATCAGGCTGATCAATATTCTCAATTAATGTGACTGACTTAAATTGTCCCCTGAAGAGGCACAGTTTGGCTGACTGGATACAAAAAGTCAGGGCAGATGTCAGTTGAACACAAGAATCTCATCTTACCTTAAAAGATAAATATAGAGTCAGGGTGAAGGGATGATCATCTATATTCCAGGCAAATGGAAAGCAGAAAAAAGCAGGGGTTGCAATTTTACTCTCAGGTACCTTTAAACCAACAAAAGTAAGGAATGATAAGGATGATCACTTCATATTTGTTAAGGGTAATATTCAATATAATGAGATTTCAATTATTAATATTTATGCACCCAAACAGAATGGGCCTCAATTTATAAGAGAGACTAACAGACATGAGCAACTTGATTTCCTCTAGCACCATAACAGTCATAGATTTTAACACTCCTTTGGCAGTGTTGGATAGATCCTCCAATGAGAAGCTAAGTAAAGAAATTTTAGATTTAAACTTAACCATTCAACATTTGGACTTACCAGAAATCTACAGAACATTTCATCCTAACAAAACTGAATACACATTCTTCTCATCGACCCACAGAACATTCCCCCAAATTGATCACATCTTAGGTCATAAGTCTAACCTCAGCAAATTTAAATTAACAGAAATTATTCCTTAAATCTTCTCAGATCATCATGTAATGGAAGTGGAACTCAGTAACAAGAGGAATCTGCATACTCATACAAAAAGATGGAAGCTAAATAACCTTATGCTGAATGATAGCTGGGTCATAGACAAGAGTAAGAAGGAAATCACCAAATTCTTGGAACAAAATGATAAAGAAGACATGAATTATCAGAACCTCTGGGATACCGCAAAGAGGGAAAATTATAGCACTGCAAGCCTTACTCAAGAGAAGGGCAAGAGAGGAAGTTAACAACTTATAGGAACATTGCAAGCAACTGGAAAAAAAAAGAACATTCCAATCTCAAATCCAGGAGAATAAAAGAAATAGCCAAAATTAGAGCCGAATTAAATGAAATTGAAAAGAAAAGAATTATACAATAGAGCAATAAATCAAAGACTTGTTTTCTGAAAAGGGCAATAAAATAACCTTTGGCTAACCTAACTGGAAAAAAAAAAGTAAAATCTCTAATTTCATCAATCAGAAATGGTAATGATGGAATAACAACAGATTTCTCAGAAATTCGAAAAATCCTTAATGATTATTACAAGAAACTTTATTCTCAGAAATATGAAAATCTGAAGGAAATTGACCAATACTTGGAAGCATGCCACCTTCCAAGACTTAGCCAGAATCAAGTGGAAATGTTGAACAGGCCTATATAAAGTTCTAAAATAGCATTAACTATACAAAACCTCCCTAAAAAGAAAATCCTAAGACCAGATGCTTCACATCAGAATTCTACCAAAACTTTAAAGAGGAATTAGTACCTATATTATTCAACCTTTTCCAAAACATAGAAAAAGGAATATTACCAAACACATTCTATGAAGCAAACATCACCTTGATCCTCAAACCAGGAAAAGACCCAACAAGAAAAGAGAATTATAGACCAATATCACTAAAGAATAGTGATGTGAAAATATTCAACAAGATCCTAAAAAACAGAAACCAGCAACACATCAAACAAATTATACACCATGACCAAGTGGGTTTTATCCCAGGGTCTCAAGGCTGGTTCAATATATGTAAATCTATAAATGTAATTCAACACATAAACAAGTTAAAAACAAAGACCATATGATTCTCTCAACTGATGCAGAAAAAGCTTTTGATAATATCCAGCATCTATTCATGATCAGAACATTTAAGAAAATTGGTATAGAAGGGACATTTCTTAAACTGATAGAGGCCATCTACAGCAAACCCACAGCCAATATCATATTGGGAGTTAAATTGAAATCATTTCCACTCAGATCAGGAACCAGGCAAGGTTGCCCAATGTCTCCATTTCTCTTTAACATTGTAATGGAAGTTTTAACCATTGCAATTAGGGAAGAAAAGGCGATCAAGGGTATCCACATAGGGTCAGAAGAGATCAAACTTTCACTCTTCACAGATGATATGATTGTATATCTAGAAAACACCAGAAATTCTACTACAAAACTCTTAGAAGTGATGAAGGAATATAGCAGCGTCTCAGGTTACAAAATCAACACTCATAAATCTGTAGCCTTTATATATACCAAAAATAGCCAAGCTGAAAAAACAGTAAAGGACTCTATTTGGTTCAAGGTAGTGCCAAAGAAGATGAAATATTTTGGGATTTACCTGACAAAGGATGTGAAAGATCTCTATAAAGAGAACTATGAAACTCTAAGAAAAGAAATAGCTGAAGATGTTAACAAATGGAAAAACATACCATGCTCATGGCTGGGAAGAATCAACATTGTCATAATGTCTATACTACCCAAAGCAATATACAATTTTAGTGCAATACCTATTAAAGCTCCACTGTCATATTCCAAAGATCTTGAAAAAATAATACATTGTTTAATATGGCATCAGAAAAAAACCT
>CAUYON010138805.1:0-60494 GCA_963573935.1 Arctocebus calabarensis
TTGCAGTCCCACCAGTAGTGTAAAAGTGTTCCCCTCTCTTCATATCTGTGCCTAACTGAGCTCTTTCTCTTCTTCCCTGCACCCGGTGCCAGGGAGGACCTGGCACCATGGCCCAGTTCACGTGAAGTGACGCTAGACCCAGCTGCTCTGCAAAGTCACGAAGGAAAATACATGAAAGTGCTGTGAGGACTGTGACCCACAGATTCTCTTCTTTGTACCTTTGAGGAGTTCCCCCCCTACTCTTTTGGTCAGTGAAACCCCAAGCTATTCTGCTGTCACCTGCGGTTTTGTGTCTTATTAAAACTTTTAAGAAAAAGAAAAAACACTAGGCTGCTCCCAGGGCAGGATGTGGCGACATATTTGGTTTTTGTGTTTTTAGCCGTGGTATGGCAGGAATTCAGTGCTGATTTTGTCCTCCTCCTCAAAGGGGTGCAGGCTGTGTGCCTTGTGGAGAGGGGACCCTGTTCTTGGGGTGCTCTGTCCCAGCCCCAGGTGAGACCGGCTTCCAGGTGGAGAGGGAGGAGCAGAGCGCTGTTGTGTGAACTTGGATGGAGGTTGGCCGGGTGATTGTGTGGTCACCTCGCCTTCCTTTTATGCCTTCTTGGGCTGAGGGACAGGAAGTGGGACATGATGCATCTTCTGTGCTGGGATGCTGGGTGCGAGATGGTGAGGAGGGTCACGAGGGTGGGGCCTGGCGCTGCACAGGCAGAAGCGCTGGTCTCCCCACGTCTTTCCCTGGCAGCCATCCCTCCATCAGTGGGATATGTAGTGAGGACAGAGCTGTGGGGATCCCTTTGAGGAGCCCGTCCCTTGCCAGGGTACACGGCTATCACTTAGTCACCAGGGACACACACAAAAGATGAGTGAAGAGCACTGGGGGTTGCCCAAGCCTGAGATTGGGGTCCCCAAGGGAGACAAAAGTCATTGGAGAATCTGAGCCAAGAGAACAGAGGGTGTCAAAGCCAGAGACCTGGAATTAATCTGCTTTTCCTGATTTAGATTTCTCACTTGTGACCCTGGAGGAGGGTTAAGTCTCTCCCTAAGAGGTCTTTGTGAGCATCACTTGGAAATGGTTTTCTAATAGCATACATTCCACTCTGTATGACATTTCATCTGATTTAATGTCATGGTCACACCACGAGCTAGGTATTTTTAGTAATCCCATTTTGTGTTTGGGGAGAAACTTAAAACTTCATAAACATTTTGACATATTTCCTTTCAGTCTTTTTTCCCTATAGATTTTTTAAAAATAAAAATAAATTCATATAGTCATGTTTTATAATCTGCTTTTTTAAAAAAGTTGATATTTTAGAAATCGTTTTCCTTTATATATCTACTTCACTGTAAGTGGCCTCGCAGAATTTCATTGTAGGGATCTATCATAATTTTTTGAACTTGTCCCCTGTCGTAGTTCCTATAGTATGCTAGATCTCCGGTTTTCTGCCATTGTAAACAATGCTGCCATGGGATAGTGGATATCCTTGAAGCTAAATTTTTACATATATCAATTTTTTTAAAAGATAAATTCCTAGATAGTAGAATTGCTGGGATAAATATGTATTTTTTTGAGACTTGATATAGGAACCAAGCTGCCTGTTTTTTTTTTTTTTTCATTTAAAACCATTGAGCTAAAATATACAAACATACCACAATATTTACCATCTTAATTTTTCAGTGTACATTTTAGTACTCTTCGGACGTAATTGTGCAACCAATCTTGAGAACTCTTTAACATTCACATAATTGTGCAACCAGTCTCCAGAACGATTTTTATCTTTCAGAACTGAAACTCTATACCACTTCAACAGCAACACTCCTTTCTGTAAATTTCTGTAAATTTGACGACTCTAGGTACTTCCTATAAGGAAAATCAGCAGTGTTGGCCTTTTTGTATCTGGCTTATCTCACTCAGCATAGTGTCCTCGGGGTTTATCCCCACGGTGGAGTGTGTCCTAATTTCTCCCTTTTTAGGGCTGAGTAGTACTGTACTATGCACTTGTATACACCACATTTTGTTTAGTCATTCATCTGGGGATGGACAATTGGATTGTTTCCACCTTGGGGCTGTTGTGATAACGTTGCTATGAATAGGGGTGTACAGGTATCTCTTTGAGACCCGGCTTTCATTTCTTTTTGGTTACATACCCAGCTGGGAATTGCTGGGTCATATGGTAATTCTATTTTTTTTTAGAGATAGAGTCTCACTTTATCGCCCGAGTGCCGTGGCATCACACAGCTCACAGCAACCTCCAACTCCTGGGCTTAGGCGATTCTCTTGCCTCAGCCTCCCGAGTAGCTGGGACTACAGGCGCCCGCCACATAGCCCGGCTAGTTTTCTGTTTAGCAGTTTGGCCGAGGCTGGGTCTGAACTCGCCACCTTCGGTATATGGGGCCGGCGCCCTACTCGATGAGCCACAGGCGCCACCCAGTAATTCTATTTTTTAACGTTTTGGAGGAGTTGCCATATTGTTTTCCACAGAGGCTGCACCATTTTACATTCCCATAATTGCCTACTTTGAGGAAGCTGTGAGGGCTCTTCCCTTCCTGGCCTTGAAGCTCCCTCCCTGCGGGCTGAATGAATTGCATTTTTTCCCTCTTCCCCCCTACAGAGTACATGGCTGTGGGCTTATCCCTCAATGGGTACTGCGGTGCCTTGTGCCCTTTGCATATGGGGGGAGGATCTGCCCATGTGGAAAGAGCCCTTCAGTTGCAGAGGAAGCTTTCTGTTCTCCACCTCTGCAGCCAGGGTCCAAGGCTCCAAGGGTGGGGATTCTTGGAAAGGCGGTAACCTGGGATGTGGTGAATCATCTCAGACTAAAGGAGCCTGGTGTCAGAATCGGCTTGGCTTCCAATCCAGAGTTCAGGGTTAATGAAAAAGCAAGCCTTCCTCTTGAAAGTGGCCCTTCCTAGAGCTGGGTGTTGGCACAGAAGGGCTCCTCTTCTGGTGGGAATCAGGAGGCAGTGCCCAGCACTTCCTGGCAGGCCTGCCTTCCTGTCTTATGGTCCCTGGGTCCCTTGAAGGCTGGACTTGGGAGCAGCCTATCTCCATCCTGGATCTGGTGTTTTGGTTTGGCTGCTGGCACAGAAGTGCTCACAGGGCAGAGAGTGAAGAACCCAAAGGTCACAGCCGCTGGGAGGTTTCCAATCAGATGTTTGTGGACAGGAAGATGGACCTTCATATAGACCAGAGAACAAATAGAAGGTAAATATGCCTCTTTTTATGGGCAGAACCAGGTGACTGGACTGTGACTTTGCTTAGGAAAAGCAAAGCTGTTACCAGCTACAAGAACTTTTTTGGTTTTGTGTATACTGGAAATTATTTTATAGAGGACCACCTCTACTCTGATCTTTCATTTCTCTGAATCATAAAACCTCTTCCTTCAAAAAGGAATTATCTCCCTTACTCTTAGATAAACTTTCATACAGTGAGATGCACAAATCTTAACTCTATAATGCGATGAGTTAGATTAGTATAAATGCCCGTGTAGCGAGCACCATAATACAGATACAGAACATTTCTATCACCACGGAAAGTTTCCTTGGATCCTTTTCCAATTGATCACCTCCACCCCAGGTAACACTTGTTGTCTCCTATCAGTGTAGACTAATCTGCTTTTCTTTTAAATGTCATATAAATGGCATTTATATGACACAATGTACTTTTTGAGAAATTTGCCCATATAGTATATAAAAGAGTTCTTTTTTAAAAAAATAAATTCTGAGACGTATTGCACTATATAAATATAAATACAGTTTGTTTATGAATTCTCCAAGAACCATGTTCTTTTTTAAACGGAGAGGGAGAAACTCTCCAGGCTCTACACTTAGCTTGTGTGGATAGCCTGTTCGTCTGTACACGCGTCCTCATACGTCCTACACACAGGCCCTGCGCTCTCCTGTGGTGCTGCGGTCAGTCAGTATTGGGCAGTGAGGATGTTGACGGTGCAGGAAAAGGCACACACATAGGAGATGTAGCCCAAATGTCCTGCTGGTTCAGACATAGGGAGACTTGACTCTTCCCCTGGGAGGGCTTCATAGAGGAGGTGGCTTTGCTTTGAGCTTTCAAGAAGGAAGAGATTTGGAATTCTCAGAGAAGCATAGCGGGCCTGCTGAAAGAATAAATGAAGCCCAGGGAAGGTGGAGGTCACACAGACCATCATTCCTGAATTCAGTGCTTCGCAGTGGCCATGGCCAGCCCAGCAGAGGCTTGGGACCGGCAGCAGCTGGCCTTGCTCCTCCCAGTGCTGGACCCAGAGGTGGGGCAGGAGGGAACCCAGCCCACAGCACATCTCTCTGGAGACCACAGGGCAATCGTGTTAAAACAGGCCCTCTTTGTCTTCCGGAGTTGGTGACGTCCTTTCATCTGCAGCTGGTCCTACGGGCCAGGCCTGAGCAGTTGCTTGTTTGTCCACCTCCCTGCACATCTGAGGAGGAGGGGCAGGCCCCAGCTCGGTGTGAGCAGTGAGACCTGTCTCCTTGATTCTTTCTCTTTCCTCCACTGCCTTTAGTCCTCTGGATTGAGGAGTTTTCCCCTCCTGATTGTGAGTCATTTGGCAAGAGGCATGTTGACAGTTGGTGACCCAGGTAACTGAGACTTGGTGTTGAGCAAGGGCCTCCACGCTCTGTGCCTGCTTTCCCCTAGGCTGAGGCACCCTCACCCTTCGTCACACCCCAGGACTTAGTCACAGGCCAGCCTGGCAGAGGGCTGGAATACAGCTAAGAAAAACAGTAATAATTCATTACTTTATATTGGCAGAGCACTTTGTACTTTGTCAGACATGATCAGGCTTGTCATTTTTTTTGCAGCCAGCTAGTGCTTGTCAGTACCTACTGTGTGCCAGGTGGTAGAAAGGTGAACACAACTAGGTTGACAACTGGAGGGAGCCTATGGTCTGTTTGGGGAAATGAGTGAAGAAATAAATGTAAGAAATGATGAGACAGGAATACATGTAGACTGGGGCTCAAAGGAGTTTGTGCCAAGGGATGTCAGGAAGGGCTTTGCAGAGAAGGCAGCATCAGTGGGTCAGAAGGTGAGCAGTGATTTGGGGTAGATTTGGTGGGGAGGGTACAGTCCAGGGAAGAGGAGCAACTTGAGCAAGTCAGGAAGGCAGCCCCCAGCCCAGCAGTGGGGAGCTGGAGGTGGGTGTGGATGTGGCAGGTGGGGTGGGAGTGGAGGCTGGGGGGCAGGGCAGTAACAGGTGGGCCTTGACAGCCTGGTTTAGATACCCCTGAGGATTATAGTGGAATGAGGCTGGAGGCTGGGAGGCCAGTTAGGAGGCTGATGCGGTCATCCACTCAAGAGGTGAATCCTGGATGTATAGGGGTATTCATTGGCTCATACCCTGGAAAGTTTCAGGGAGTAGAGCTTCAGGCAAGGCTGAATCTAGGTGCTCAAACAATGGTTTTAGGAATATTTTCTACCAGGCCTCCGTAACTCCTTTCATTTTTCTCCATAACTAAGAGTTATTCAGTATTTTTCCTGCCTTTAAAGAAAACTGCCACAAATACAGTTATTGTTTATAGCATTCATTTCTAGTAAGCCTGACAATACTTTCCCTTCTGTTTCTTACAGATTTTTTTTTTTATTGCCTTGGAACTATGCTTTCATTTTATTAATTTTTTAGAAATTTTTTACTGTGGGTAAAAAAATCATAAAAAACATAAAATTTACCATCTTAACCATTTTTAAGTGTATAGTTTAATAGCTTTGTCTGTAGTCACATTGTGTAGACTTCATTTTAAGGCAATCTTTCCTAACATTTCCAGGCAGACCTATAAGACCAGCTTATCAACTCTAGTGGAAAGAGTATCAATTCTGAAACTGGTTCCTTTTTTTTTGAGACAGACTCTTGAGCTGTTACCCTGGGTCGAGTGCTATGGTGTCACAACTCAAAGCAACGTCAAACTCTTGGGCTTAAGCAATTCTCTTGCCTCAGCCTCCCAAGTGGCTGGGACTACAGGCGCCCACCACAATGTCTGGCTATTTTTTGGGTGTGGTTGTCATTGTTGTTTGGCGGGTCTGAGCTGGATTCGAACCTACCAGCTCTGGTGTATGTGGCTGGTGCCCTAGCCACTTGAGCTATAGGCACCAAGCCTGAAACTGGTTCTTATTGCCTCGTATTGGGCCACGTACTCACCCTGGACCTGTTAACGTGGCCCTTGTGATTGGCTGTGACTATGGGAAGGTTGGTAGGAGGAAAAGTGAGGTGCCGATACTGAAAGATGGGAAGTGGTATTGGGGAGGTAGAAACAGCACATGTCCACTTCAGGCAGAGGAGACCTGAGCACGGACAACTTAGGTGAGGTAGAAACTGTTTGCTTCCCTGGGAAGGGTACATATGAAATGCCGTGTAAATCGAGCACCTGCTGTGCTAGAGATTGTGGCCATCCAAAGAGGCTCACATTTGCCCACATAGATCTTCCACTAGGGGGAGAAAAGGGTTGGCCAGGCGTGACCACACTGCCGCTAGGAAGTAGTCAGCTTCTGGAGGGCGGAAGTTTTTCTTCTAACACCTGGAAGGAGGGTTTGAGAATGGCTTTCTGAGGGAGTTGGGCTGGGGGCGTTGCAGTGTGATTGCCTGGGTCCCTCTGTCAGTCGTTGCTTGCTCCCAGCCACCGCTAATACCACCGTGGCTTTAGCTTCCTCCCTCCCCCCCTCTGCAGACCTCACTCCCCACTGGCTGCTCCAGAGCATATGTCCCCTTAGACGGACGAGCCCACCCCAGGCCCGTGAGAAGGGCGTGGAGTTGGGGGCCTGAGCAGGGCAGGTGTGAGATGCTCTCTTCCTCCTGCAGGCCTCACCCTGGAACGCCTCCCCAGCTCCATCGCCTCCCGCTTCCGCCTGACTGAGAGGGAGGAAGAAGTGATCGCCTGTTTTGAGAGGGCTGCCTGGATCGCTCAGGTGTTCCTGCAGGAATTGGAGAAGGTGAGCTGGGAGTGACAATACTGTGGTAGCAGCCACTCTGCAGAGCACCTATATCTACAGCCCCCGCTGAGTCCTACATCCCCCGCGCAGGTTAGGAAAAGGTGTCCCCTCCGTCCCTGAAGACACTCTGCTTCATGGGTTGGGAAACCCGTTATAGTATGCTGTTTCTATTAGAGTGAGGCTCTTTACTGCCAGGAAACAGTTTTAATAAATAAATGAGTCCGTGCCTTCTGTGAGGCACCAGAAAGTCCTTGGCGAACTCTGCTCGTGTGAGCAAATGTGACAGCCCTGTTCGTGATCCTTAACATGGTCACTCTTCAGGACAACCCTCTGAAGTAGGTACGTGTTTATCCTTGTTTAAGAGACGAGGTTTAGGGGAGTCAGTCATTTGCTCCCCACTCTCCCCTTGGAAGGGGCAGAGTTGGTCTAGTTCCTGCCGTTAGACGTCCTTCTTGCTCTGGTGCCCTCCAAGCAGCTCCTTGCTGGGTTCTCTGCGGAGGTCATTTTCCAAACCTTTGGGAGGCAGCAAAGAGCTGGCCGGCAGGGCTCTGGCTGTTCTCAGGCCCCTTCCTCTCTCAGCACCCCGTGGTGGGCCCGTGTTCCTGCCTGCAGGTGTTCACTGCCTTCCAGGATGAGCTTCCCGTCCTCCCCCTTCTGTGGAGCTCCTGGTTTACCGTCTGGGGGGCAGACAACTGTATTCCACGGACATGCTGCTGGCATTTGTTGAGTGCCTGTTTGGGTGTCAGGCACTACTCTG
The DNA here is from genome assembly GCA_963573935.1 of Arctocebus calabarensis. NCBI lineage: Eukaryota > Metazoa > Chordata > Mammalia > Primates > Lorisidae > Arctocebus > Arctocebus calabarensis. The sequence continues at coordinate 7,683 of CAUYON010138805.1, forward strand.
AGTGCTTTGTATTCATTCTATAATTTAACCCTTACATAGACAGGATGAAATAGGTGCTATTGTTATTCTCATTTACAGATAAGAAGGCTCAAGTTTGGAGAGGAGGTAAATAGCTTCCTGGTGTTCATACAGTTAATAAGTGGCGTTGTCAGGATTTGATCCTAGGGAGTGTGGCTCTGAGTACTTGTGAGGGAAGTATTGAGGGTGGTACTTAGGCATTCTGTTTAACAAATGTTTAATGTATGTTAGATGCAGGTTCCATACCAGAGTAGATCAGCTTGGCACCCTGAAGGAGGAGGTGGTCATGAGAGACACAGAGCCCAGGAGACACTTTATGCCTCAACTACTTTGGCAAATGCCAGAATGTCATGAGCACCTGTTTTGTCCTGGGCCTTGCATGGAAGAATCTTCCTCAGGCAAGGTCAATTCCCCAGAGCCAGGATTTCTCAACCACAGGACCACTGGCATTTGGGGCAAATAATTCTTTCCTGTGGGTGGCTGCCCTGTGTGATATAGGATGTTTAGCACCCTGGCCTCTACCTACTAGATACCAGCAGCACCCTGGCACCCAATTTGTGACAATGAAAAGTGTCTCTAGATACTGCCAACTGTCCCCTGAGGACAAAAGCACCCCCCCATGAGAGCTACTGCCCTAGGGTCTCTCTACTTGATTGGACTCCAGGAGGAAAAGAGAAGGGATTGAGGGACTCAACCTTGGGGACTTGGCATGTCTGAATTGACCTCTACCAAGGTCACGGTCACTGCCAGACAGCAGTGTTTTAGGACCTCTTCTTATCTACTTTGCATGTGTTTTGGGGGGAACTTTCATGAGAAAGGTAAAGTACCCCTCTTAGCTGGAAGCCTGGGCTTTAGTCTTTTCAAAAGAGATTAAGGTTTCTTTTTGGCCGGAGACACCATCTTCCAATAATTCACCAAAATGACAACACAAAGGGAAAGAGGAGAGGCACCCATTACGTGTTCTCTAGGCCTTCTAGAAAACATGGAGTTTGGCCATATATATGCGAATCTACAAGAAAGGTGATATTGTAGACATCAAAGGAATGGGTGCTGTTCAAAAAGGCATGCCACACAAATGCTACCATGGCAAAACTGGAAGAGTCTACAATGTTACCCAGCATGCTGTTGGCATTATCGTAAACAAACAAGTTAAGGGCAAGATTCTTGCCAAGAGGATTAATGTTCGTATTGAGCATATTAAGCACTCTTCCTGAAACGTGTGAAGGAAAATGATCAGAAAAAAGACGGAAACCAAAGAGAACGGTACCTGGGTTCAACTGAAGCGCCAGCCTGCTCCACCCAGAGAAGCCCACTTTGTGAGAACCAACGGAGCTCCTAGAACCTGTTCCCTATGAATTCACGGCATAATAAGCATATAATGTAGCGCACAGGAGTACCAGTGGACTCATGTTTTTAGGTGCAAGAACCTATTTATTCCCCATGAGCTCATGGCTTAATAGGTGTACAGCATAGCACACAGAATAACCAATAGACCCCATGTAACAGTGATACAAGGTGCTAGAACCCATTTCCCATGAATTCAAAGTCAATCAACGCTTTGTCACATTCAATGGCAAGGTGCCCCCCCCCAAGCTACTGGAACCTCTTCCTTATGAATTCATGGCACGGTAGATAAAAATAATAGCCTACTGCTACTGTAAAAATGTTTCTTGTTCATTCACTAAAAGTGATTTTTTTTACCCCAAAGAAGTATTAAAGCAAATTTTAATGTGTCATAAAAAAAAAGAGAGAGAGATTAAGGCATTGAACTATGATAGTGTCCAGGGCTGGAATCAATGCCTGGTGGCTATGGGCAGACAAATGGGCCCCAATACCTGGTTATCCTCAACCGAAGGAGGGCAAGCCATAGAACCCTGCACATTCTCAAAAATGCAGCGTGTCTCTTCTGAGACCCAGTTCCAGCCTCTGAGTACTAAGAACCTCTCTTAAATCTACTTCAGTTTCTGAAGGATAAGATGGATGGCTCAGTAATTATTTTCCTCAGCTCAGTCAAGGAAAGTGGCATGCCAAAGGCAGGCCTATCTGGATGGGGCTGAGTGACCCTGTTAGAGCTGAGGCTTAAGTGACAGCTCAGTTCAAAAGGTTATCATTCCTTAGCTTATCCTGGTACCGGGAGTCTCAGCCCTTGGGATGTTCTGATATTCCATACTTGCATGACAAGGACTGTCCAATGCCCAGCATAGGGTAGGCACTCAAATGTTTGTGGAATGATTGCCAATAAGTAGTAGAATCTTGACCTGGCCAGATATAGTGACCTTAGGCACTTCTGAGCCTCAGTTTTCTCTTCTGTACAAAGTAGGCAAAACCAGTCTCTGGGGTCATTGGAAGGCTTAAATAAGATTTTGGCTTATGGTGGCTACTCCATAAGTTCCCTTGTGTTTCCTTACCTGGGGCAGAGATAGGAGTCTGGATAGCCAGTGAAGGGTCTTCACTGCCCTTAGGAGTGAAGCCTGGTGGGAGATGAGGTTTGCACACATATGAACATAGCAGGGAGCAGCTGTGGAAGGTGGTCTCTGCCACACTTGCTGTCTGGTTGAAGAGTGAGCGCTTGGCATGGAAGGTAAGAGTGCAAATTTGAGCCTGGCTACCTGGCTCCACTACCCATAACCTGAGTGACCCCAGGGCAGGAAGAGAGCCTCTCTGTGCCTCAGCGTTCTCATCTGTGAAATGGGCCATAACAATTCCTACCTGATAGGGTTGCCTAAGGACTAACTGAATTAGTGAATTTAAAGGTCTGTGATTATTGAATCTATAATGTTAGACACGGGGCTGGTGGGCATCCAGCATTTGGATACTATATGCTCTAGGCATATTTTACAGAATTGTGCCACAAGGAATTGGGTCTCAGGCGAGGACAGCTAGGACTAGAATGGTGATGGGTCACCTCCTCTGGCTGGACTGACCCTTGCTCCTGGCCCCTCTGCCTCAGAACTTTGAGACAGTGGCTCTCTCTCTGTTTCCTTCCCAGACTGGAAATAACAGCACATCAAGGCACCTGAAAGGCTCCCATGTGGTGGACTATGAGCTCACCTACTTCTTGGAAGCCGCCCTGCAGAGCGCCTATGTGAAAAACCTGAAGAAAGGGTAGGTCGCTGGCAGTCCGAGTGGGACACGGACACTTCTCTCTGGTCTAGGACTTCTGACACGGCCTAAGGATGGTCCTCCCTCTCCTGGCCTGTGTGCCTGTGTGTGCACGCTCAGGAGAGGATCGAGGGGGGAGCTCATGTCACAGCTTGTCAGACGGAAGTGTGCGGAGGCTCTCTCGGTCGGAAGGGGCAAGCTTCAGGAAGCTGCTGAAGCAATAAATCCTGCAGTGCTTTGGGAGAAAACCGCAGAGAAGAGAAACCGGCGTGGCCATCTTGAGAGGGGGGAATGCTGGGAGCCTGGGTCCTTGGGAGGTGGTGTTGAAAGAGCAGAGGACAGTGAGCAGGTAGTGGGTGCTAGTCTGGCTTTGTTCACTGTCACCTGCAGTGTGAGTGAGGTCATTTCATTTCTCTGAGCTCTAGGTTCCCCAGAAATCAAGTGAGAAGGCTGATTCCTGCTCATTCCAACTTTCAAGAGATTGTGGTGTGTGAGGGGAAGTGTGGTGAAAATAAAGGCCTGTCACCATTTGGGGGCTATGACTGTCCCTGCTTGTTATCTTGAGGGCCCCTGGGAAAACTCACCTACCTGAGACCCAGGAGTCTTGGTGCCTGGAATGCCTTTGTTAGGCCTTTGATCCTGGTGGGTGAAGGAGTGGCTGCTGTTGGGTGCTTCAGGATGTGTGCTGGGTGTTGGTGGTGAGGGAGGGAGCTGCCGTGAGATCGAGTGCAGGCTGCAGGCCAGCGTGGCTCTGAGGCGGTTCTCTGGGTGGTAGGCCCTGTCTGTGGTCAGTCCTGTTTGCCAGTGATGCCTCTGCTGGTCTGGAGACTCCCACGTGGGGCTGGGTTTCTCTTCTGTCTCTGCAGCAAATACTCTGGGCCCCTCAGCACAGTCTTGTGCAGATGCTGTGGGTTGGGGCTGCAGGACTTCACCAGCAAGAGGGGGGACACACATGCTGAGGGGGCTGTCACAGCTCACCTCACCTCTGCTGTGCAGGTGTCACCTCCCCCTTGTAGGCGAGGAGCCGCACGGCCAGGAACACATGACTTTCCTTTCACTGACCACCTGGAGTTCTCTGAAGCCCATGTGTCATTTTTTGTCTGATTTATTTTGTTAAATTGCACTTTATTCTTTCCTTTCATTTAACCTGTTTTTGGATAGATGATTCTTACACATGGTATATGCACCTGTTTGGTAGAAAAAAAACAAATTTACTGTTTTCTCGCACTCTACACTTTCAATGCAACACAAACCACTTTTGTGACCGAATGTGTGGGGTTTTTCTCACTCACAAGGAACTCTCCAGCACCAGCTGGGTGTCCTGCTGTTCATTTCTCTCTATGCTGATGAGAGTTAGCACAGACCCCACAGTCTCAGTCCTACAAGACTGTCCCCTTCAGACAGCAGTCACAGGCAGTAGGACCTCAGGTTACCTCAACTTCTGTCCAGCTTGGCTACAAATCAGATGTTCCCATGATCCTGTCTCAGGTTCAGTAATTTGCCAGAGCAGCTCATGGAATCCAGGAAAGCAATTTGCTTACTAGATTCCTGATTCATTAGAAAAGGATGCAAGGCAGGAACAGCCAGGTGAAAGAGAGGCATGGAGCAAGGTATGGGAGGGTTGTAGAGGGCCCCTGACCCCTCTGGGAGTGCACCCGTCCATATATATATATATATGTTTTTTTTTTTTTTTTTGAGACAGAGCCTCAAGCTGTCCCCCTGGGTAGAGTGCTGTGGCATCACAGCTCACAGCAACCTCCTACTCCTGGGCTCAAGCGATTTTCCTGCCTCAGCCTCCCAAGTAGCTGGGACTACAGGGGCCCGCCACAATGCTTGGCCTTTTTTTTTGATTGCAGCCATCATTGTTTGGCGGGCGGGCTGGATTCAAACCCGCCAGCTCAGGTGTATGTGGCTGGCGCCTTAGCCTGTTGAGCCACAGGCGCCGAGCCCACCTGTCCATATGTTCAGAGCCCGGAAGCTCTCTAAACACTGTGCTTTGGGGTTTTTGGTTGCTTCATTATGTAGGCATGATTAAATTGGCTATTATTAGTGAGTGGTGGAACCTTCAGCTGCTCCCTAGCTCTTTGCAGAAAAAAATTTGCTGACCCCTGCTTCAAATAATCATTGCTAACATTTTGAGGGAGAGGAAGGTGGTAAGCAGTTACTGCACTTGGAAGCACGTGACACAGATTAGAGCCCTTCCCGTCACGCATACATCCAACCGAAATGTATTTTTTCTTTTTTTTTTGTAGTTTTTGGCCGGGGCTGGGTTTGAACCCACCACCTCCAGCATATGGGGCCGGCGCCCTACTCCGTTGAGCCACAGCTGCTGCCCGAAATGTATTTTTTCAGTCAGATTTCATATCTGAACATTTTTTTCAAAGAAAAAAAAGTTAAATTTAATTAACTAATGGTAAAACATCACCGTTAGCATTTGAAGTTGATCTAATTGATATTTTATTCTCCTTTTCTTAAAGACTAATATATTAGACATAGAATTTTTTGATAACATGTAAGTGTTAATTTCCCTGGAGACAACTCACCTTCCCCTCTCCCAAAACAAATGTGAAAAGTATACTGAACTAGCCAGTCTCATTATTTTTAGATTTTAAAACTAATAGGAAATGATTTCACAACATAAAGAGATTTGATGTTCTTTCTCTGTCACATGAAATAACATTATTTCTGGAAAGCTAGATACCATGGAAATGTTCACGTACATGCACACAGTTCACTATGTGCCGTTTTTCCCATCTAGGGACACGCTATCTCTGTTAACATTTGGGTATTTGTACTTATTTTTCTATAAGCTATACATTTAGATTTTTAAAAAGCAATCATGAAATACATTGTTTCATAATCTGCTCTCTACATGGTAAACATTTTCCCACATTAAAATTTAAAAAAAACGTTTTGGTTCAGCGCCTGTGGATCAAACGGCTAAGGCCCGTACACCTGAGCTGGCGGGTTCGAATCCAGCCTGGGCCTGCCAAACAACAATGAGGCTGTAACCAAAAAATGGCTGGGCGTTGTGGCGGGCGCCTGTAGTCCCAGCTACTTGGGAAGCAGAGGTAGGAGACTCCCTTGAGTCCAGGAATTGGAGGTTGCTGTGAGCTGTGATGCCACAGCACTCTACCCAGGGTGACAGCTTGAGGCTCTATCTCAAAAAAAAAAAAAAAAAGTTTTGAGGTATGTCTTTCATGTTTTTCTATGTTCAGTTTTGCCGTTAGGTTTTTTTTTGTTTGTTTGTTTGTTTTTTAGAGACAGAGGCTCACTTTGTTGCCCTCGGTAGAGTGCTGTGGCGTCATAGCTCACAGCAATCTCCAGCTCTTGGGCTTAGCAATTTTCTTGCCTCAGCCTTCCGAGTAGTTGGGACTACACGTGCCCGTCACAATGCCCGGCTATGTTTTTTTTTTGTTGTTGTTGTTGTTGTTGCAGTTTGGCCGATGCTGGATTGGAACACGCCACCCTTGGTACATGGGGCCGGTGCCCTACTCACTGAGCCACAGGTGCCGCCCGTTTTTTATTATTATTATTATTTTTAAATAACCACAAAATCATACCTCCCAGTACGTGCTGCTTGTAGCTTGCTTGCTTTTTCCGTGGGGCCTTGGCTATGACCCTCTTTCATCTTCTTGCTTGGTCCCCGCATAAGTTGCCGGCCATGGGGTTCAAGGGGAAGGTGGCTGTGCTAGCTCCTACAGGTGGGCTCAGGGTAGGGGTCATGGGCACACAGTGGATTGTAGAAGGTCAGGCTGGAGCTGGGCCCCAAGGGGGTTGGAACAGGCACAGAGACGAGGAATTGGGAGGGGCTGTAGAGGTGGGATGAGGCTGAGGGATCTGGGATGGTGGGATCTGCAGGAGAGGGGCTATGGCCAATACATTTGGGAAACCATGGATTAAAGACTTTTTGGACCTTTTAGAATAGGAAGTTGAGTGAGTGTGAAAGAAGGTAGTGAGACTCCAGGAGAAGGCAAAGGCCTGTGAAGTTTTGCAGACTCAGTTTGACGTGGTACCCTTGTGTGGAGTTAGTGTAGGGTGGGCCTCTGGGGGCTCTGGGACTGAGAGGGAGCAGTCTGACAGCAGCACAGGGCATTGAGCCCAGGCAGCCTTCTATCCAGCGGTCATCCCTGTCCAGCCAACCCAGCAGCCCTGCTTTTAAACCCTTAGCTGCCTGGAAGAGAAGGAAATGCAGAATGCAGAGTATATCAAGATGAGGCCACTCCTGGGAGAAGTAGTGGCTGTGATGATGGAGCAGGCAGGTGGGCTTGGGTATGGGGAAGGGCTGTGCCATCTTCTGACTCTGTCCACTCTGCCCTTGTTGTTGGTGGGGGTGGGGGGTAAGGGGGCTGCACGAGCCCTGTCTTCCAGGTAGCAGGAATAGGGTGGATGATCCCAACCAGGGAATAGGCTTCCTCCTTGCTTACTCCTCACACCTGGCAGAAAAGGACAGTGGGAAGCACAGCTATGGAATCAGCACACCTTGGAGTGGCCCCAGCTCTGCTGCGGGGAATCCTGTGTGACCGTGGGCAAGTCCCTGGAGCTCTCTGAACCCCTGCTTCTTTTACTTGTAAAGTGGAGGTGAGGGCCATGCCCACCTTGCAACATGGCTGTCAGGGTCAGATCATAGGTGAACACCTACCAGGGCACCTAGCACATCATAGCTGCTTAGCAAACCAAAGCCAGCATTATCTTTATTATTATTATTATTTTTTTTTTTTGTAGAGACAGAGTGTCACTTTATCGCCCTCATTAGAATGCCATGGCATCACACAGCTCATAGCAACCACCAACTTCTGGGCTTAGGCGATTCTCTTGCCTCAGCCTCCCGAGTACCTGGGACTACGGGCACCTGCCACAACGCCTGGCTATTTTTTTGTTGCAGTTTGGCTGGGACTGTATTTGAACCCACCACCCTCAGTATATGGGGCTGGCGCCATACCAACTGAGCCACAGGCGCCGCCCTTATTTTTATTATTTTTTCTGTAAGCCACAGCTGGACAGGCTGTGGCCCAAACATGAACTTGACACCTTTTTTTTTGAGACAGAGTCTCACTTTGTCACCCTTGGTAGGGTGCCATGGCATCATAGCTCTCAGCAACTTCAAATTCTTGGGCTCATGTGATCATCTTTTGTCTCAGCCTCTTGAGTAGCTGAGACTATAGGTGCCCGCCTCAATGCCTAGCTATTTTTAGAGACAGGGCCTTACTTTGGCTCAGACTGGTCTGGATCCCCTGAGCTTAGGCAATCCACCTGCCTCGGCCCCCCAGAGTGCTATACCCAGCAACCTTTTTTTTTCCATTTCTTGAGTACTAGGCTATTGAGGTGGCAATATCCCTGCTTGGGACATATGGATGTGGAGTCCAGGAGAGCTGAGGTGGCTGGCACCCAAGTGTGGGGCTGGCCACAGAGTGTGGACTCCTCAGCTCCTATGGTCGTGGGGGGTGGGGGGTGGGGGTCAGCCCAGGGGAACCCAGCTGCCTTTCTCCCCCTACCACCCGCTTTTTTGGTCCTTTTTCAGTTGCTAAACTTTGGTTTCAGAGAGACAGTGGCCCAGCGAGCTGCTTCCTGTTTTCGTAGCCCAGGCAGCTGTAGCTGGAGACCACTGTCACCCTTGCCCTGAGGGAGGTGGGGACAGGCCCTCCCCCCCCTCAGTTGTAAGTTCCCAGAGGCAGGCCTTTGCTACTGGAAAAATGCGGCTCTCAGCTTCCTGCCTATGGAGTTCTGGAAGGGGCAGGGGCCATTACTCTAAGGCTCATTAGCACCTTTTGAAGTCCTGTGTGAACCCAAGGAAGCCAATTCTGTATATCTAGGTGGGGCTGAAGTCTGTTTTTGCAAATAAACTTTTATTAGAACATAGATACACCCATTCATTATTGTATTGTCTTAGTACAGAGTCTGGTAGTTGTGATTGAGACCTTATAGCAAAACATATTTGTTATCTTTTTTTGCCCTTTGCAGAAAACAACTTGCTGAGCCCTGCCCTGCAGAATTTAAGGAATCTCTGGTTTTGCGGGGGGAGCCCCATGGGGTAGATTTTGCAGGGAAGGGACAGTTGTGATTTCAATCATCTGTCTTGTTCATTCATTCATTTACCAAATATTCATCCTAATAGTACTCACACCTGGCATTCTCACTGGGACAAGCACTTATTCAGTACTAGGTTTGCACCAGGCACGTGTTCGATACTCTGCTTGTATGTGTGTGTCAGTCCTCCCAACAGCTCTCTAGGTGGGTTCCACAGTCGTAGATAGGAAACAGGGCACAGAAAACCAAAGTGACCTATCCTGGGCAAAGCTAGGATTATGTGTGGGGCGCCCACACTCATAACTGGGGGGCTACACTGCCCACCACAGAAATCCTGTTCCTAAGACACTGCTGCCACCCTCAAGGTGCTCCCTGCCTAGTGTCGGTTCCCCCTAAAGATAGTCTTAGCTTCCAGTGTGAAATTTTGGTGGGTGCTCTTGTCATTGAGTAATTCAGGGTGGGGCCTGTGGTTAGAGGCCACTCTGCACCCCTGACCAAGCTCTTCCTCCACCCCACTAGCTGCAGAGAAAGGGGACAGGGAGATGGGGGTGCTGCCTGGGAAGTGGACCCCACTAGCTGGGCATTCTTCCCTCTGAGATGGGCGTCTGTTTGCCCTGTGTGCTGGGGTGTGAGGGTTTGGAGCGAGAGAAGGGGTGCAAAAACACCTGCAGGCCAGGACTCAGTTGTTAGCTCCTCCCCACAGAGGGTCCCCTGCTACTGCCTCTGGGGGCTGCCTGCTGCCTTCTTCCACAGCTGTGTTTCCTACAGGTGTAATGAGGTCAAGGTAGACATCAAGGACAGCCAGGAGGGAAAGAGGGAGAGAGAACAGCATTATTACACACCTGCTGCCTGCTGGACTGCACTGTGTGCCACGTGTACAGTGTTCTGGGAAGAAGGCTGGGGCTTGTGGGGCTCTGTGTGTGTGCGACGCGCGTGCATCTGTCTGTATGTGTGTGTGGTGCCAGCAGTGGGCAGAGGCATTCACTGACCGTTGCTTCTCTAGGAAAGCCCGAGCCATTTCATTCTCTTTCTGTTCCTGCAGCTCTGCTCCCCTCCCTTCATCCTCTCTGAGGCACACATTTCAGTCCCCATAGCCAGGATGCTGGCCCCACCCTGCCCGTTCTCACCAAGAGAAGAGGAATGGAAATTGAATCATCATGTCTTTCCAAGCAAACAGCCCAAACATTCTAAAGTCTCTGAGTATGTGTAGCAGTCCCTAGGCCACGTGGCAGTTACTCAGCCCCTCTGTCTGTTTGCCGTGGCCACGTCCAGTCCAGAGGTGGCCCTAGGATGTGATGGAAGTATTTAAAGCAGGGCTACAGACCTGTGGGCCTGCTGGGCTGTAAATAATTTCTTCGCACCTTTCCTCGTAATAGTTGCTAATGTTTGTTTAATGCTTACTGAATGCCAGGCAGGACGTTAAATGCCTTTCTGTGTAATCCTCTGAGGCAGATGCTAATACAATCCCCAATTTACTGAGAAAGCCCAAAGTCATGTGCAATAAGTGGTAGAGCATGTGTGCCCTGCAGCTCAAGGCCTTGTTCAGTGTGTAGCCCCAGCGCCAGCACACTGCCTGCCTGCCATGGGGCTACTCCAGTAAATGTTTGTGATTATTGTCCTTTAGTCAAGTTATATCCTCTTAGGTGAATCCCCAGTTCCAATTTTTTTTTTAAATACATTTGTATTAGTAGTAGGAAGTTAAAAAATAATACAGTCACTTTAGCCCAGGGTTTCTCAGCCTCAGAACGATTAATATTTTGAGCCAGGTAGCTCTTCGTCGGGGTGCTCCCCTATACATTGTAGGTTTTAGCAAATCTCTGGCTTCTACTCACTGGATGCCAGTAGCACTCCTCCCCCCCAGTGTGACAACTAAAAATAGCTCCAGATATTGACACATGTCCTTGGTGGGGAGGTTTGAGCGGGCAAAATAGTCCCTAGTTGAGGAACCACTGTCTTAGCTCAAGGTGCTAGAAGCAGAAGTTCAGGGATACGTTGAGACCCAGATGCCTTATTGGGTCATCTTCTTCAGGGCAGCTTGGAAAACTCTTTTAAAGGTTTGCAGAGCCACTTCCTACTGACTAAATTCATCTCCTGCCCTACTTGGCTCTTGTGGTTCTGAGGAAGGTGGGAAAAACCCTTCCCAGTGCTCTGTGAGCTCACAGCTCAGCAGCATACCAGGGCTGAGGTGAGAAAGCCAGAGAAGAGCTCGAAGTTCATTTCCCATATGTTCTCTGGGTGTCCACTGTGTGCCAAGCACCTGCCAACACTTGAGGGTAAGAGCTGTGAACAGGACGAGGTCCCCCCTTTACAGAGCTTGCATCCTGGGTGGGGTTGACAGTGCTGACAGCCGAGAGATGGGGATGCTGCCTGCGCGGGATGGACTCCAAGGAGCACGTCCCCAGAGGGGCCATGCAGAGTGTGGCCTGCACAAAGTGGCAAGGGAGGGGCGCTGGGGAGCCTGCTTCCCGACAGAACAGGAGAGCCTGAGCTCACTGCCATGTGGCCTGGGGTGGACCCCGCCTGTAGGAAGGTGGGAGGAGCCCCTGCTGAGAATAGACTGGGGCAGAGGGCTGCCACAGTGCCTACCCTGGGAGTCCCTCTGAAGGAGGACGTCACTTGACTGAGATTGTGGTGGTGTCCACTCTGCAAAGTGCATGGCATTTGCTTGAGCCCAGATGGCGTCCCTCTTCCTCTGAGCTTCAGGTAGCCTACGCTCCCCTCGGGCCTAAGTCTGAGGCTGCTGACTGCACATCATGTAGTATGTGAGGGACATTAATTTTTTCCAGGGACTTTACCCTATTGATCCGGCAGTTAATTCTCCCAGATGACTCTTGCCCCTGGCTCCATGGCTGATGCCAGCGTTCCTAAGTAAGCCAGAACTGAAAGCACTGACCTGAAAGGACCCTCAGGAATTGAGAGCCCCCATGCACGGGGCGGGGACAGGGAGGCCTGGGCTGCTCCTTCTCCCTGTGCTGCCACCAGAGGGCAGCCGTGGACTCTGGCTGGAGCCTCGCCCCAGGCTGTTCAGCAGTACCAGCTGCCAGGAGAGGGCATTTTTCTGACATGTTCTGGAGGAGGTGGGGGCAGTGGCAGTGGGGCTCAGGGTCCTGGTTGTAGGGGAGGCTGAGACAGGAGCTTGCTTCTTTGCATGAGGCAGCTCCAGGGTGAGGCAGCAAGGGTCCTGGGGAGGGGAGAGGGTGATGCAATGCCACTAGGACAAGGGCATGTCACCTGGGCATCGCCTAAGAACAAGAATGTGAGGTGACTCTGCCCCCCGTCTTCCTTCTGCCTAGACCTGGCAGAACCCAGTCTCTGCTCAGAGCTGGGAATGAGCTGAGGCCACGTGTGTTAAGCCAGGTGGACGGTGTGTGTTGTGCACTTGTTCTTTAAAGAAAAAAATGTTTAATTGCTGAAGAGCATGTGCTCACTGTACCAAAACTAAACAATAGAGAAGGGAGTGTATGTGTTTTCTAAGGGAGTTCCCCAGGGCTTGGCAGGTGGTTGGGGCCTGTGAAAGCACTTTCCCTTTCTGTTGGGTGTGTGTGTGTGTGTGTGTGTGTGTGCACACGTGCGCGGGCACGCAGTTGTGCATGTGCAGAGGTAGCAAAGGCACCTTAGAAAACCCAGCCCACAGTGGTGTGACCCCTGTGAGTGGTATGTTCAGCTAGCAGTAATTCTGTCCTATTCTCCACACAGGTGGTGGAGGGCAAGAGCCGGCGTGTTCTTAGAAGTTCAGGGACAGGAATCACCCAACGGTGAAGTCCACGCTGACAGCTTTGTTCTTTGTCATGCTTTGGGGCACAGGGTGACCTCTGAGGCCCATCCCAGCCTTTGTTCATGCACAGCCTTTATATATTTCTAGTACCTACCTCCTGATTTTCCCACTCACATTTCCCACCTCACTAGAGAGGAAAGAGTCTGGGACCTCCTGAGTGCCAGGAGAGGGAAGTGTCCTAGCCTTATTCTGGGCTAGGGGTGAAGAAGAGAGTTTTAGTTTTTGAAACAGATGACGTGGCTCTGTGGCAGGAATGAACGGCTGGGTAACCATGCGACTTTCACCTGACCTTGTCCACTGCTCTAGCCCTCCAGCTGTTGGGATCTGCCAACTGTCTCTGCTCTTCTGGGTCTGACCAGAAACCTCTCAGACAGATAGCGGTGCTGGCCCTTCTGGTCAGGGTCATATGTGCCTGGGTTTGTTTAGGTTCCATTCTACTATCAATTCCATGCACTTTTTCATTTTCCATTTCAAATCAAGCCAAGTCCCTCCCTCTCCATATTTGTCTAGTACCTACTGTGTGCAGAGCCCTTGACTAAGCTCTGAGTAAATTGGGAGTCTGGCAGAATGAATAGACTGTGAATGAGGTATCGATTCACTCACTTGGGCTCTTAGTTCTTTCTACCACTATTTGTTGAATGCTTGTTATGGGCAGGGCTGATGGCCAGGCACTTGGTATGCAGAAGGCACTTTGTGAAGACTTAGTCACAAAGTCCTAGCAGTTCTAGAGTTCAGTTGTCCAGGAGAGGGAAGTGTCACTATGCTAGATCTTTCTCAGGGCTCTTTGGGTTCAAAGGGAATGCAATCTGAGACCTTTCACATCTGCATAAGCCCTGCTCTCCCATTTGGTGAATGGTGGCCTAGAAAGGCAGGCCTCTTCCAGCCTTTCATTTGCCGTTTGGCAGCTGGGGATTGATTTATTCAGCAATGATTTCTCTAGTGCCTTCCACATACCACATATGGGGATGATGGAGCCTGCCGGCCTTCCTGGCCTCATCGGAAGCTGAAAGGGATGAACAAGAAGGAGCACTTTGCAAAACATGCACTGCCACCTGCTGCCGCAGAGGGGACTGGAGGAGTCTGCCAATCCCTGCACGTCCCACCTGGAGGCCGCCCTAAGACGAGCCGTGTCCTTGAACCATCCCCACACCCACACCTCTTTCTTTTCCTGCCCAACCAGGCTTCACCTGAGGTGGAATAAACGGCTTCCTGGCTTCTCCCCATGCAGCCTATTTCTGGGCCAGGATTTGTTTGAGGCCCTGTTTGGATATTGTTAAAAGTGAGCAACTGCTCAGAAAGGTCAGCGTGAGAGATGAGAACAAAGAGATCTTTTAAATTTCTTCCCAGGGCAGCCCCAAACAGCACGGAAAAGCCTCAGCACCACCTGGTACCAGCAGCTTCAGATCTGGGACAGGGTTGCTCAGGCTTGAGGCCATCTGGGGAACCTTTGAGAAGCCCCGTCTGATTTCTCATTACTCACAGGGTAAGCTGAGGCAGAGGGGCATTATCAACGTGGCAGGACAGGTCATTATCATTGGGACCTCACATCTTTCACTGCGCAGCCCTGGTCACTGGAACCCTTGTTGATTTTTCTCTTTAAGGACATTCAATAAATACTGGGATTTACCCAAAACATGCTTCAGGGTGATTATTTGCTTTGCTAAAGAATTTCTAGAAGCTTATTTATATGCCAAATCCCTAGTAGATTTGGAATACTAAAAAGACACAACTTTTGGGCCTGGGATCTTGTTATAAAATGCAGGCTGATCCCTCCATCATATATGTGTTAAGGTCTGTTTTTCCGAAGCCCCCAGGTCATTTCTGTTTGCTGGCCCAGGAGTGTTGACCTGAAGACGAAAGGCTGAGTTTGCCTGTCCGTGGCAGACAGAGCACAGTCCTTGTAGGAACAAGAAGAAGGGGCTGCAGCCACTCTTGGCTCTGACCTCCTGGTAGTAGCCTGGGCCAGGCTGCAGGGAGGAGGTTGGTAGGTAGCCTGCAGAGTGGAAAATCACCCACAGGTCCTGGGAGCTGCCAGGCTCCTCTGGGCCATAGGGCCCTGGGGCAGCCCCAGGATCTAGCCCGCCTCACAATCTGTGCCTATTTGGCTCAGCTTCCAGGGCAGAGCTCTAGTGCAGACTGAGGTCACAATGTCAGCCATTTCCCCTCTCTACTGGGAGCTTATAAAGTTTGTGTCTTTCTTCTCTCTCCTAGCGGCGACCACTACTGGGCTATCCCCTTAGCTGGCCTGGCCTGGAGCCTCTGTCCAGCATTGGGTTCTTTTCTGAAGTAGAGGCTGAAGGTGCTTCTCATGGGCCACCCCCAGGCCTGTCCTGGGCTTGTTTGGTCTACTGAAGGACTCTTGTTCTTATGTTTCCTGTGGGTTAGAGATGGTCGAAGAATGGTGGACACAGAGCTGGAGGGTTACCCTGTGCCCTCCCCCTACTCATTAGCTTCTGAACTTCCATGCAAAATAATGTGCATTAAAACTTAATAACCCTCCTCTTTTGCTTATCATGCTTATCTTTCTTCCTGTCAATAAACTCTGTCCTATTGCTTATTTAAAAAAAAAAAAAAAAACTTAAGTGATAAAATTTTTAAGACTCAAATTAGAGGAAGTAAGGAAAATAGTAGTTAGTGAGCCTCTACCACATGCCTGGGTGTGCTTGAGGCTTTGTGTATGTCATTTTCCTGATGCCATAGATGGGTAACAAGGAGACTTTATAGAGTTGGGGAGGCTGCCTCACTGTCCCACAATTTCAGGCTTAGGATCTTTCTGTATGACTGGGGTTTTCATATCAGAGCATCCCTTCTGAAACCTGGCTTCTTAGACAAGAGGCCTAGAAGAAGCTGGGACACCATCTAAACCAGTATTCTCAACCTTGTGTGTCCATCAGAGCCCTACCCTCACCCCAAGATTTAATAAAAACCCAGATTGCTTTAGCAGGTCTGGGGCAGGGTCCTGAGAATCTGCATTTCTAGCAAGTTTCTGGGCTGCCAATGCAGCTAGTCCAGGAATCACACTTTGAGACCATCTGGTCTAAGCCATTATTTCTCAGAGTGTGAGATGATTACCTCTAGTGATACACAGGTGGTTTTGAGTGACACATACTAACTCCTGTATTTAATGTCTGTGGGCAAAAAAATAATCAGCACACCAATCCTGTAATGTCAGATATTTTTTATTAAGGTGACCTATCTACTGAAGTAAAAAGAAAGAAGATAAAAGTATTCCATAAATAACAGTACTGGTGACGTGCAGCTAGTGGTAAACATGGTAGATGTGGTGTTCCAGTAACAGAAGCCTGGGAGGCACTGAGCTAACTAACTAGAAGTCCTCACTATGTCCCCTCATACAGACAAGGGGACTGTAGCCCATAGAGGTGAGCCCACTTGCCCGGGCCACTCAGATTTGACCTGTCTCTAGGAGGGCTGAGGTTTCCATTCTGCCTGCTGGTCTCAGTCCTTCAGAGCCCTGGGCTAATTAGGGGAGGTCATTGTGACTCCAACTCTACACCAGAGTAGAATTTGTCTCTGTTCTCAGCCCTTAAAACGGATCCACCAAAAAAAAAAAAAAAAAAAATAGCCGAGCTGGCTCAGCACCTGTGGCTCAAGTGGCTAAGCGGCTGAGCCACATATACCTGAGCTGGTGGGTTCGAATCCAGCCCAGGCCTGCCAAACAACAATGACAGCTGCAACCAAAACAGGGGTCCATATATGCAATGTTGGTAACTGCACATTCTTGGCTTACTTATCTGAAGCCAGAGCTTCCCAGAAGGCAAGGGGCTTGATCTACAAACTTATCCTTTTAGGGTCCCAGGTCCCAAAACCCTCACGAGTGTGTCTTTTGCATGAAAGTTGAGGAGGGGCTCGCGTAACTTTCCTGGCTGCCAGCTTTGGTTCTTCACCCTCTGTGATCTTTCCTTTTCTAACTTTTCTGGCCCAGCGGCCTTGTGAAACAAGCCCCCAGGAGGCCATAGAGTGTAGTCTCACACCTGCTGCTGGAAACAGATCTCCAGAGGCTGTGTTTGCCTTAGAAGACAATTATTGGAGTGTAAGATGCAGGCAGGGCAGTATGGGGAGGACCCTGGGAAGGCTTCATGGAGGAAATGACATTGGAACTGGTTTTTGAAGGATGAATGGGGATGGCTGCTTAAGGCAGTGGAGAAGCCTGTACAAGACTTGACATGAGGAGCTGAGATTGGTCAGAAGGGGCTTGCTGAGTGCTGGGGCTCAGGCAGGAGAGGGTGAGGGGCAGACCACATAACCCCAGGAAGCTGTTCTGGGGGCCTGGTCTAGATTCTGTAAGCCCTGGGGCCACCATGAGGGCTCACCTGGGAAGAATCCAGTTGACTGTCACGTGTCAGTTGGACCCCTAAAGGGTGGTGGGAGAAGTTTTCACAATGCAAACCACAACCTATTAGGAGGTTGCAAGATCAATTTAGCAGGCTGCAGCCAGCATGTCATGTTACAGCAGGTGGGTAGGGGAAGGAGTAAAATAGAAAGGATCTGTGTCGATTGTGCATAGTAGACACGGGTATCATGTGGAGAAACTTACTTCAATGTGTGCATATACTGGTTGTGGTGTGAGATGGGTTTCTTGCTATGGGTCACACTTTGACAAGCGTGAAAATTAATTCAAGGCAGAGTGTTGACTGGGGGGTGAGACTGGCTGGCCTGGGGCTGTGGCAGCAGGGACTGAGAGGTAAGGATAGATTCTAGTGTTGACTGGATAGAGCAGGTGAAGGTGACGAAATTGAGGCCAACTCAGGTCAGACCCTGGCAACAGCCCAAGGCTCTTGGGACGAGATAAACAGTGTCTGAAATACTTATGTATTTGGTAGGGAACTAGAAGGCCACATCGTCCCGGGGCCATGCCCTCCTCATCATTGGCGTCCTTGGCCTGTAGGGTTCTTGTGTTACAACTCTGACTTTTCATTTCCCTTATTGAATGTGTTCAAATAAGACACCAGCAGGCAGCTCCTCCTGGGTCTGTAGGCCACTGAAATGTCTTTGTGGGAGCGTGGCTGGTAATGACTCCACTTCTGCTGTCCTCCCACTAGCAATGTCGTGAAGGGCATGAGAGAACTCCGGGAGATCCTACGGACCGTGGAGACCAAAGCGACTCAGAACTTCAAAGTGGTAACGAGGGGTGCTGGCTGTGGCTGGCTTATCAGGGGTCAGGTTGAGTGGGAGACAGGGATGGAGCAGGGCGTGGGCTTGCTCTTGCTTCCCCCTGCTTGTGGCTGATGTCAGTTTCCAGCCTCAGCCCTCTATGCTACTAAGCCTGGAAGGCACCTCAGCACGCACAGAGGCCCTCGCATTGCCTACAGTTAGTTCAGATCTCCTGCCGTCTCTTCCCCAGCAAGGCAGCATGGCAATTCTTAAGGATTTATGATCCTAATAAATGACTGTGAGCCTGCTTGCCCACCCCAGTGCTGGCCTGCCCTCTTAGGCCCGTCTTCACTCAAAGTTAGAGCTATAGCTGCTTCTCATGCTAGAATTCTTGGTCAAATGTCAGAAAGGCATCAGTAGAGAAAGCTGCTGTGGCTCTGTGCTCTTCTCCAGCACCAGGGCAGGGCCTGTGATTATCAGAGCTGGGCTGGGCTCCAGGGGTCAGGGCAGGAGGAAAAGCACCTTGTGTCTAGGAGAAGAGAGAAGACAAAAGATAGAGTAGGAACCGCAGCCAATAGGAGGGCAAGGAGCCTCTGTGCTTGAGAGGAGGGGAGAAGTGACAGGGATCCTTGGGAGTGGCATCCCCCAAGGCCCATTGCAAGGCTGGTAGATTTGGCTGGGTGGTAGGTGAGGGCTTTCTAGACAATCTGTGGGCAGGATTTGAGTGCCCCCGTCTCTGCCAGATGGCAGCCAGGCACCTGGCGGGGGTCCTGCTGCACTCCCTGAGTGAGGACTGCTACTGGAGCCCCCTGTCCCACCCTCTGCCTGAGTTCATGGGCAAGGAGGAGAATGCATTCGTCACGCAGGCTCTGCGGAAACCTCACCTTTACGAAGGAGACAAGTAAGTTCTAGCTGTCCCATGAGTCCACACCAGTCTCACGCCTTGCGCAGGTATTCGTCCTGGCCGCTCTGCCCGGCTCTGTCCTCTGGTTTCCCACCCAGTGACCAGACAGGATTTTTAGTCTCAGGTGAAGCCTTATAGACTAGAGATCTCAGGGTACAAGTTGTAGGGAGAACCCTAGAAGTCACCTAGAGGTTAAACAAATGGTTTGAGGGTTCCCTGTCTACCAAATAGTCCCAGTCAGTACACCTCAGTCTGTCTTGTTTGTGCCAACATTTAAAGATAGGGTCTGTGGCCATCTGCGGACCTTTGTTCCTGCCGCACCTGCCCCTCACCCCAGCCACCTCCTGCAGTGTTGGTGCTGGGAGGGTCGCCTCTGCCCCAGGGGCGTCTGCAGAATTCCAGTCCAGCACACTCATAACTCTGGGGCCTGTGAAAGAGCTGCAGGTGGTATCTGGTGCCCATCAATTATGCAGGGGAGGGTCACCTTACAGGGCAGTGCTGACTCCGGGACACAAGGGCCGGCATGGTGGGCCGAGGTGCTGCCTGGTAAGGGGTGTGTTCTAATTGGCCTGCCCTTTGTGTCTTTCAGCCTCTACTGCCCCAAGGACAACATTGAGGAAGCCCTCCTGCTCCTCCTCATCAGCGAGTCCATGGTAAGCTCCAGGGTGTTACCTCTGGCACTCTGGCCCTATGGGTAGGGATGCAGGACTCAGGGACAGACCACCCATGGCCTAGCCAAGCACTGCCTCCTCCCGGAGATGTTCATAACACAGGTGCTTCTTGGGCCTGGTCCCACATACAGGGGTGAGTAGCATTGGTTAGGTTTGGGTCTGGCTGCATGAGGCTGTGTCTGGAGGCCTGTGTTCCACTCCACATGAATAGGGACCCAATGCATCAGACCCCACCTACCTCTGGGGATTAAAAAGATGATTGTCAGCAAGTCAGTGGTGCTTGTTGAGCAGTTCTGTGCAGGGTGCTGTGACATGTGCAAGAGAGCAGGGGCAGAGAATAAGATGATGAGTCTGCACTTTGGGGGCTGGGAACCAATTCCTGCAAAATGACAGTCAGGCATAGAGGCAGGTGTGCTGTGGCTTAATGCATTCCTTAATGCAACAACTGCTTCTTGGGCATCTTGTTTGTGCCAGGCCAAACTCTGTTCTAGATGCCAGAGATACAGAAAACAGAAACCATCAGCTCCTCATGGAGCTTACAATTCTATGAAGGAAGTGGGTAATAATGAGTTAACAACTACAATGTCCAGGGTAGTGTTTGAAGGCTGCAGAGGAGGGGAAGAAACACACTGGACACGGCACATATAAATGGCTATTTAGACTTTATCATAAGACTCATCACCTGTGCCCTGGGGAGGGAAATGAGGCAAACACACACACACATATATGCATGCACACATCCACATTCACACACAAGGCAGCCACAATGCCAGGCAGTTTTCTCCCAGTGCTAAGGTGCTTTGGAGGCTCAGCACAGGACTGGCAAGCTGGGAACCATCAGTTCAATACATAAGTTTTGTTTTTAAGGTGATGCACCTGAGGGCAATGTGTGGCTGTAGAGGTTAAGAAACCAAGACCCAGGCCTGGATGGGAGGATCACTTCAGGCCAACAGTTGGATACCAGCCTGGGCAACACAGCAAGACCCCATCTGTAAAAAGTAATAATAATAATAATAATTTTTTTTTAATCAGCCAGGCTTGGTGGGATGGACCTATAATCTCAACTACTTGGGAGGCTGAGGCAGGATCACTTGAGCTCAAGAGTTTGAGGCTATCGTGAGGCTATATTGACAACACTGTACTGTAGACAGTGGACAGAATGAGACCCTGTCTCTAAAACAAACAAACGAAAAACCAAGACCCCGTGAGCCAGATCCCTGAGTAGTCAAAAATAAACGATCCTTTGGATGTGTGGGACCCTCAGTTCCCAGGCTTGTTTAGAGAGCTTTAGCTGTTGAGTTGCCTCTGGCTCCACAGGGCTCCTGGCAAGTAGACAGGAACAGGCAGACGAGTGTGTGCTTCCTCAGCCAGGTCTAGTGCATATCGGATAGAGAGCTTCCCTGGAGGGTGTGGCTGTTTGGATCTGGAGTGCCTTCGGGCTGGGGCATTGTCCTGAAATGGTTACTTGTGAGGTGAGTAAGTGGTTGCTCAGGGGGAGGAGACATGAAGCTGCTTAGCCAGGTGTGGAGATGGAGGTACCAAGTGACAGATCTGATATTCATGAGAGAACAGCATGCTTCTCACAGAAAATGGGCTCTGACTGCAGCCTGAACCCCAGTTTCAAATGTGGAGCCCCAGATGCAGACCAGTGCTCTCACCCACATGCCTGCAGCTCACCTCAGCCATCTCACCACATGCACCCTCACACGGGCCTGCACTGGAATCACCTGTCTCTGGGAACATGGATTCTTACTGTCACTTTTTCTTTTTTTTTTTGAGACAGAGTCTCACTATGTCACTCTTGGTAGAGTGCTGTGCATCACAGCTCACAGCAACCTCAAACTCTTGGGCTTAAGCGATTCTCTTGCCTCAGCCTCCCAAGTAGCTGGGACTACAGGTACCTGCCACAACGCCTGGCTATTTTCTTTCTTTCTTCCTTTCCTTTTTTCCCTTCCTCCCCTTCCTTTCCTTCCTTCCTTCCTCCCTGTTGTAATTATCATTGTTGTTAGGCAGACCTGGGCTGGGTCGAACCCACCAGCTCCGGTATATGTGGCTGGCGCCCTAGCCACTGAGTTACAGGTGCCAAGTCCTTACTGTTACCTGTATGTGCTGAGGGTGGGGTGCTGAAAACAGGGCCCTTTCTTAGGCCCTTTCACTGCCAGTTCCAAGCTGATTAGTGAGCAGTATGTGGAGCCATGTGAAGCTGCCAATTATCAATGTTCAGAAACAATAGCTTCATAGAGGTCACTCTAATTCTGTATGTTCCCATCGTATAGATGAACAAAAGTAAGGTCCAAGACAGGTGCATTTCTTGGTCATAGTCACATACTCATAAGCCTTGCAGCCATGGTTCGAACCACATCCATCTCCTTAAGTAGCTTCCAAAGCACAGGACACAGGGCCTGAACTCCTACTTCTTTTTTTGCTCGCTGCTCTAATTCTTGGTTTTTCCTTGTGTAAAGGGGCCAAAGAAGGAATTTCAAGGATCAAATGCAACAAGTCTTAGGGAGGGCTTTGCGAACAGGGGCACGCCTGTCTGTATGAGAATCATCACTCTTTTTCTCCTTGCCAGGATCAAGGCTGGTCTCTGTCTTCCCCAGACATTTTCTGTGCCCAGTGCTTGATTGGGGTCCCCAGTACCAAAGTTCAGATGTCTTTTCATTACAGACATCCCCTCCACCCCCAAACCTCAAGCTGCCCTATATCTCAACATGGAAAATGTCCTCTTCCAAAAAACACATGTGGAACTAGGTGAATTTTCCTGAATATATGATTTCCTTCCAAACGGTTCTTTCCCTTTTGCAAGACAGTGTGGCTGACTAAGCAGCATCCTGGGAAACTCCCTGTGGCATAGAAGGCAGGGAACTTCTCAGACACTGTTTGCACTGAGGCTGGGAGGAGGCACCTCTAATGGGGTTGGCTGGTTTGTTTCTCCTTGCTCACACCCAGCCTGTCAGACATTTAGAAACTGGAGGAATTTGAGAGAGAGTGTTGGCAATGGACTTAGCTTTAGTGTCTCATCTGCAGTGGCCTTTCCACAGGGGTCTGCATCTGGCCTCTGCTTTGAAACAGTTTCTCACAGTGACCAGACCTGCTTTAGTCTTACACCCTCCTTCACACCAGCCACATTCTTGGTGAATGAGAGAACTAGGGTGTGGGCTCCATGATGCCAGTCTCCAAGGCTCCTGCTCTGACACCTCATCTGAACCCCAAGATCCGTGTACCCTCAGCCTGGCCTCCATGTACCTGCAGAGGTTTGCTTAATCCCCCTTTGATGGTGACTGAGTTTGACTACAGATGATGGGCTTTGGGCGAAGCCTTTAGAACAACAGCTATGCTGCTACTTGGGTTCTTCAAGTATTTGCAGAATTCATTTTGCTGCAGCTAAAGCTCTTCCTGCTGAGCCACCCCAGGAGGCCTAATCTTTATCACTTCCCACATCCAGGATCTCCAGAGCAGGTGCTACAGGAAGTGGTGTGTCTAGGCTTTCTGAGCATGGCAGCCCCTGTTTTCTGTTTTGGAACTCAGAGGAATAGCTGCTAGGTGTGGGGCTGGTGCCTTGGATATGGTTGTTATAAGCTGGCTGTGTGTGATCAGAATGGATGAGGGAGCCCTTGTCTTTCAAGATGTAGATAGAAACCTTACTAATGCTTTCACAGGAATGCAAGGGATATGAGATACAACTGATTGAAGAAGATTTATGTTTTGGACCCAGTTTTGAGTCTTTGGGGCCACAAAGACATTTGAAAATTCATCCATCCACCATCCATTCTTATACCAATTCAACTGCCATTTCATCCATCCATCTACCCATCCATTCATCCATCTATCCATCTAGCCACATACCATCCATCCACCCACCACCATCTACCAGTTAACTGCCCATTCATCCATCTATCCATCCACGCACCACCCACCATTCATTCACTCTCCCATTCATCCATCTGTTGGTCTATCTACCCATCCATCTACCCACTATTTATCCTCCCATCCATTCATCCATCTATCTGTCCATCCATTTACCATCCATTTACCCACCCATTCATCTATCCACAGACCCACCCACTTATTTATCCATCCATCCAATCATCCCCCTATCTACCATTCATCTGCCCATCTACCTATTCATCCATCTATCCATCTACCCACTCACTCTCTGCCATCTAATCTATGCACTCACCCCACCACCATCCACCATACCCACCCATTCGTTTATCCATTCATCCACCCATCCATCCATTCATCCAGTCATCCACCTACCATCCATCCACCCAACCATCCATCCATTCCTCTATCCACCCATCTACTCCCATCCATTAATTCATCCATCCACCCACCTGTCCATCCATGCAATTGTGTTTGAGCTGCTAGACCATGCTTAGTGCTGTAGATACAATGATGGGCAGTTCAGTCACTATCCTTGTCCCAAATACACTCCTACCTAGTATAGGAGTATGCCCAGGGATATGGAAGAAATCCTAGTCCCCAGACCAGAAGAAATCGCCCCAATCTGCTTCACCCCTAAGGCAAATTTCTAGTTTTGAATGAACCATGTATCAAACCAGCCTGGTTTCCTCAAACAGTTGGAGAACTAGAAGATACAGGAATCTTTGTCATTTCTAAAATACTGGTCCAGGGCAAAAAATATGTGCCACAGCAGACTGAACCCTTGGGTTCCTGTTTAATTTGTCAGGGGAAGAAGTTGCTGTTCATATTGCCTCTTAAAAATGGAAAGGAAATAGAGAGGCCTGGTGTCGAGGGTGGTTGGGGAAGTCTGGGGCTAGGCATCTGGCAATTTGAATCCTGAATTTGCCTTTTATGACCTTTGTGGCTGGGACAAGTTTCTAACCCCCTTAGCCTCAGTTTTCTTGTCAGTAAAATGGAGCTAATAAGATCTCTCTTATAGGAGATTGGGCATTTTAAGTTAGAAAATAAAGAAGTACCTGGTACATTTTAGTTGTTTAATCATGTTCGCTTTGTCCTGATAAATACTTGGCTCTAACCTAGTCATTTCTGAAGATATTTTGGCTTAGATCTGGTTAGGAAAAAATAAATTAGATTGAGGATAATTCAGTTTAACAAAAAAAAGTGCTTCCTGGGCTTGATTCCATTAGGGACTCAGCAGATGAGCACAGATTGTTCCAGCGTTTGGCACCTGATTTGCTCTAACACAGGCCTTGCTCTACAGAAGGCTGCACTGGTAAAGGGTCTGATGACACTGCCGGCTCAGAGCCCTTAGTTCAGTAGAGGTGGAAGAGCCTTTCTCCCTTCCTGGTAGGAAAAGCTGTAATTTCTACTGCAGGAGCACAGGGGATGGTGGGTAGCATGGCCCCCAACTGGGTCACCGTGTGGCTAGGATGTGTTGCAGAGCATGCCATTTCTCACCTCTGTGAACTGGCAGCTCAAGAGCCAGTGGTAATTATATCTGCTGGTAAGGGGAGAGGCAGGCACTGGGCATGTGTTGCCGGGAGATTTCTTCCCGGGTTAATTTGGGGAGGCATTAGTAGTTGCTCCCAATGGAGAGGCTGTCTCTGAGAAGGGGGACTGAGCAGGGCCGCAGACTCATTGCCTAAGGAGCATGTTCTTTGCAGGGACGTAGCACCCAAGGCCCAACTGGGTGCTGCACTGTGTCCAGCCCCCATCCATATGGTTGGGCAGCTCACCTGGCTTCCTTGATCCTCACTCAGTCTTCATTTCTATAATAGGACGATAGTACTCGAGAAGGTTGTGAGAGTTACAAGGTGCTATGTAGAAAGTGCACCACAAGCTAGTTCCCTTTCCTTCTCTTAGACTGTCTAGGGTTGGAGAGGAGAAACAGAGCTGGGCAGGAGGGAGGATCGGTGCTATCTGAGGCCCTGCAGCCAGCAGAGGGTCCGCACTGGGTTTGCATCAGAGGAACCCAAGGCAGGAGAGCACAGGCAAGCAGTAGTCCTGGCCTCCAAGTTCAGCCTCAACTTCCTAGGATCTTGCACAAGGCGGTTCACCTTTGGGGGCTCAGTGTCCTCATCTGTAATGGGGGTCAGTGGTTTTATTCCTGCACCCTTAGTGGCAGAAGAGGCCAGAGCAGATGGTGGATGTGAAAACTCAGCTTCTAAAAGGGTACTGTGTGGTGCTCACATAAGGCTGGGTGTTTGATCAGGAGCTGCCCCTGCCTTAAGTTTCAGGTGGAACAGCCTTCCTCAGAGAAATAGAGATTTTCTTGTGGGCTTTCCATGAGGCCCCATGCTTGCTTCATGGATACTTGTCTAAAGACCAGAAGTGGGTCATGCTGGCAGTGTGGAGCTTTAGATGGTGGAGGTATGGGAGGAGCATTGTTGCTTCGGCTTCCACTCTTCTAACCTGCCAGAAGCCATGCTGGGAATGTTAGTCTAGGAGAGCTGCCCTGGGGGAGCAGCCAGAGGGACAAAGGCTAGGAGCAGGACAACTCTGTGAGTCCTGCTGGGATTAAATGCACGGATGGATGAAAGGAGAGCTATACATCCTCAGAGGTGGGGGTCTGGGAGTAGGCAGTGAGCACTAGGCAGGGAGAAACCAGGGGAGAATATTTTGCCATTATTCTGAGAACAATAAGGAGGAGAGTAAGAAGAAGGTTTAGCATTTGTGCATTACTTTAGGGGTCACAGTCATGTTCATATTTGTTACTGCATTTTATCTGAAAGCTTTTCTGGTGAAAGCATGATTCTGAGACCATTTAAATGGTGGCAGGGAAAGAAGGTGGCCTGGGAGTAGTTCAGGCCCTGCTAGAGCTTGGGAGGACACATTGTGGCCTGAGGGTAGCAATTCCAGAGAGGAGGGAGCAGGAGGCTGGGGGTGCTGGGGACAGCGTGAAGCTCCTGGGGTGTCTGCTGCTCTGGCCCTTGAGCTGCTCCTCTCCTGTGGCTCACTCTGCTTGCCAGGCACCACGCCTGCCTTCTTTCTGTACTGGTCCCCGTCCCCCCCCCCCGTTGCCATGGTTACATAAGGGTTGCTGAACATTTCATTGCGGCCCTGCCCCAAGCCGTACAACTGCTGGGCCATCCTCTGCTTCTGGCTGTCCTCTGGGGAAGCACCCTTCACTCTTGGCACAGGTACCAGTTCACACGTCCCTAGGATGCCTGCTGCCTGACTATAGGGGGGGCCATCACCAACCTGAAGATTTATGCTTCTGTGACCCTCTCTTTTGGTCCTATTCATCTGACCTAATTAATGCCTGCTTCTGGAAATCCACCCTTCTGTTCCACCTGATACACATCCAGACACTGTTCTCTTAAAGGTCAAAGTCCAGGGTAGATGGGGTTATTTCCACACCAGGCCCAGAATTTTTCTCTCTCGAGTGTCACTTGCTCTGCAAAGTTGGACTGAGTCTAACTGTGTGTGAGGCTGTGTGAGGGGACAGGAGTCTCGAGGGGAGCAGATGCTACCCTGCCTTGAGAGCTGGTGGGGGGCCAGGGCCCAGCCAGTGTTGGGAGGGGAGTGGGACAGCGCCACAGGAAGGGGCACTCGAGTTGGGTTGTGAGGTTGACAGAGGGAACCACAAAATGACCAAAGACAGGCCATGGTGGCAATAGGAACCAGCAGGGAGTTCCCTGTGACTGGAGAGAAGCTAGCTAGGTGGGCAAATACGGAAAGGTGCTTAGACTTGATCCTTGGGGCCATGTCTCACTGGCTGCTCACCATCCCCTGAAAGCCTCTGGTCTGTGTAGGACATATCCCTAGATGCTGGATATGTCCCTCCGGCTGCGCCCCTCAGACTGCCCTGCCTCATCCCCTCTGGCAAGGCTTTGCTCTCTGACCGACATCAGCTCAGTTCCACTTGGGTGCGTGCATCCTGTACTGCTGCTCCTTCCAGGGCCCCCTGAAGCCAGGGACTCTGTCTCCCCATCCTCTCAGGCCCCTGCCTCTGGGGGCCCACCCTGGTGGCCAGAGCAAGGGCTGTATTGCTGCGTGGCTCCATGAAACAGCTCCTGCCCAGCCTCTGCCTGGTTCCTTCTCTCTTCTTGGTGGTGTCAGTGGCTGTGTGGGTGGATCTCTTGGGAAGGAGGGGACTTCTTGGCACTTTCCCTCTCTGCTCCTCTCCTTTAACCCTCTTGAGTTCCTGGCCAGCTCATTCTCCAGGCTGGTTCTGAGCCCGTTTGGGATTTCCAGGCATCCCGGCATCCTCTCCTGGGCCGTCTGTGTCCTTGGGGGAGTGGGCAGCATTCACTGATTGTGGCTGCAGGGGCAGCCATTGGGACCCCACCCTCCAGTCTGCTTTGTCGGCTGAGTTGTTCCCCAGGGTGAGCCACCTCCTTGGGTCTTGGATGCATTTGGCTTCCAGAGGCTCCTGGGAGAACGCACTTCGTCCTTACACACCCAGGATCTGCAGGCCAGGCCCCTCCAGCCCCTGACCAGCAGGGGAAGAGTGTAGTCCTACATGGAGGGAGGCTGTGAGACCTATCTCATGGACAGGAAGGGTCACATGGGTGTGACATCCTTTCTAGGGCTGCAGCTCTTTTTTTATTTTGCCAGGAAGGCCTTGGTCCTAAGGTCCTGAGTGGAGAGGCAGAGGGGGCTGAGTCCATTGCAAGGAAGCAGGTTTAGATAGAGGGAGAGGGTATAGGAAAGAGCCCCCCTTGGCGAGGAGGTGGGCAAGAGGAGGAAGGACATTGGGAACAGAGCCCAGCTCTGCTCCAGCTCAGGTACAACCCTCGCAGTGTGGGGTGTGGGACAGGGTTGCTTCAGGCCCCAGAGCATCCCTAGCCTGGCCTCTGTCCTGTTCCTCCTCAGAGCCCCCCATGACTTCTGACCCTGGTAGCTTTTCTTCTCCACCCGGTTCTTCCCCTTCCTCCTAAATGCTGCCCCTGTGGTATGGAGGTGGGCAGAGGTGGCTGCCCACCACAGACCACAGGCCAAGAGGGTCCCCAGCCTTGAATGGGGATTCAGGCTTGGTGGTGAGGAGCTCCCCTCTTCAAATTATGCAGAATCGCCTACTCATAAAGCACATTTTCCTCTCCTCCCCCACCCCCAGCAGCCATCTGGCAACTCTAGGAGCTACTGAAATCCCCAGTGCTGGATGCCAAGAATGGAGTCCTTGAGTGAGGGGGAGCTTTCCCTGGGGAGGGACAGAGAGGACAATTCAACAATGACAAGAACTGAGATTAGGGTCCAGGCTAGACACGGTGATGGAAAGGGTCCTGGGGGGATCCTCGTCAAAGGGACTTGGGGAGCTGAAGAGGATACTGTGGGGCCAGCCATAGCCTGACCTCCCTCCTGAGGTTTGAGCAGAGCTGCCCCCCCAGATCCGGCTGGTTTCATGTCACGTCTGAAGCTCTTGCTATCACCGTGGAGAGTTGCAAACACTGCAGCGACAATTCCACAAAGCAACTGGTCTGTTCTTAAAATGCCAGGGTCGTGGAGAAAGGCTGAGCGCTTCTTCCAGGTGAAAGGAGACTGAGGGTCTCAGCCACCTGAACACGGGGGTGACCGTAACTTAGATCTGGGAGTGGAAGAAAGTAAACTCCCCGGAGGGGCAACAATAATTACGTAACAGAGAGGAGCTACGCAGCTGTGGCACACATTAACAACTGAGGGCGGGGTAATGGGATGATACTGGTCTTGCAGCTTTTCTGCAGGTTTGATGGAGGACCTGGAACTTGGTGCTCAGAACTGCTCCCTTACCCCAGCCTGGGCTAAGTAAGGGTGAGGGTTTTCTCTCTCCAGAGAGGGCCTGCGTGGGGATGGGAAAAGGCTTTCATCAGGAGTCTGGCTACCTCCCTCACCCAAGGCAAGTGATAAAAAGGTGATAGTGACTGAGCCAGCAAGGTGGGAGCCCTGTGGGAACAGACACCTGCCTATCTCTTTCCTCACTTTTTCCCAAACAATGTCCCACCCCCGCCTACAGGCTACTCGGGATGTGGTGCTAAGCCGGGTCCCAGAGCAGGAGAAGGACCGGACAGTGAGCTTGCAGAACGCTGTGGCCATCTATGACCTCCTGAGTATCACGCTGGGCAGGAGGGGACAGTACGTCATGCTCTCAGAGGTATGGCCAGCTCTGCAGCCCGCTCAGTTCCCTAGGAGACAGGCAGTGCATGAAGGAACTCTGACGGAGCCACCGATTGCCCCTTCTCCACTTGTCACTTCCCTGCCAGGCTGCTTTGCCACTTGACCTCGGCAAGTTGTACAAGTCTCAGCTCGCTCATCTGTGAAATTAGAGAATCCACCTCTCCAGGATGTAAGGAGGAGTAAAAAAAAAAAAAAAACAGTGCCATGCACGATAGTAATAAATGTTAGTTGTTATTTTTGTTGAATACCTACATTTCAAAGGCACTTACACAAATCTTATTCACCCTGTGATTGCCCTGTAAGATCATCCACATATTATGGAGATGGGAACTAAGGGCCAGAGAGGGTGAGAGACATGTGCAGGGTCACACAGCAAACCAGTGGCAGGGAGTAGGTTACCCCTGGAGTTCTAACAGGATCAAGTGTGGGCCTCAGGCAGCTTCCCAAAGGGAGTGGCTTGGGTAGTGACTATCCTGGAAGGCTGTGGAGGGCTGGGTGGGGGGAGGACTGTGGTGGTGGTGAGGGGGTGTTGACTGTCTCCCTGCAACATACCCTCCTCCCCAGTGCCTGGAGCGAGCCATGAAGTTTGCATTTGGAGAATTTCACCTTTGGTACCAGATGGCCCTCTCCATGGTGGCTTGTGGGAAGGTAAGGCATAGGGGGTCCTGGTGTTGCATACACACTCTCCTTAGGTACCTTCCCGAGGTGGACAGAGGGGCTGTTCTTGGAGCTAGGTGCCTGGGGAGAGGGCAGGGGTTGGTTTGAATCTCCAGAAGGGTGAGGGGTGTGGGGAAGGCTGCACAGACACTTTGTGTGTGTCCCAGGCCAAGAGAGAGCCATGTGTGTGCCCGTGTGCAGGTGCGAGTCTGTGGGTGCTTTTCTCTGGGTCTATGTGCACAAATGGGGGCACCGTAGCTCCTCTGCTGGTGACCTGATAGCTGTGACTGCATGAGACAGGCACAGCTGTGGGTCCAGGTGGGGGAACATCACTCCACTTGGGCTGCATCTGTCTTCCCGCCCACCGAGCATCAGGAAGGGGGCTGCTGTGGATTGCGTGGCTGCCTAGAGGATGGAGCACCCCAGCAGCCCCACAGGGATTTGAGGGGAGAACTACAGGATTGATGTGGCTAGGGGCTCCTGGGTGGGAGTCAGAGTCCAGAAGGCACTGCCCAGAGTAAGGGGTGCTGGGGCATGCCTCTGCCCTCCACCCACCCACCCCTGTGCCAGCACCCCTGGTTTTTCCTCAGATCGGAATTGCACTTACATAAGCCTCTATTTTGAGCAGTGCCATGAAAGGAAAACCTTTCCGGAGCTGGGTGCTGAGGGTGTTGGGGCTGAGGATGCTGCAAAAGCAGGAACTAAGGTGGCATGAGCTTGCAGATTGTTCCAAGAGCTGTAAATACCCAGAGCCCTTTCATGGGGCTGAGGGAATTCCTCGCCCCCCTGGCCCATCTGTGCCACGTTCCATTTCTGGTACAGAAGCCGTCTCTGAGGAGGGCCCCCTGGGCTTGCCAGCGCCTCCTCCACTCACAGAGGGTGCCAGCCGGCTCGGGGCCGGCATCCGAGGCAGGCCAGGTCCTGGAGGGGACAGGGAAGGAGTAAGTGCAGCAGCCTGACACACGGGGAGAGGCTGGGAGTCCAGCCGAGGGTCAGTGGGAGCCTTCCCTGCCCCTCCGCTGGGTTTTTTTGTCTTCCCATACCTCCCCTCCCAGAGCAGCTTGAAGTCACAGCATGATCTCCTTGGTTCTGGGCTTGGCATGGTCTTGTTCAGGCCCAGAGAGAATTCAGGACATAGTGTGAGGACCCATCCCTCCAGGGACTAGGGAATGCGAGGATCCCTCCTAAGGAACCATAGGCAGAGGAGATGACATGGGAGGATAAGCTGTTCTGGGGACAAGGAAGGTCTTGAAGACACCAGCCAACCCAGGGTGGTGGGGATGGGGCAGGGAGGAGATGGGGATGGAACTTAACAGAACCCAGGCAGACAGCTCACAGTAGCAGGGGCAGCCTCTTTCTGCCTCCAAGAACCAGAAAATCCTTCTAATCCTGTGACAGTGTTCATTTGCCAGGAAAAGGCAGGGGCAGGGAGGTGGACTTTGAGGAGTCGTGAACCCCTTTGAAATGCTGAGGAAAGCTGAGGACCCCTCAGAAAAATCCAGTGCACATGGAAGTTAGCTTTAATTTCTTCTCCCCAGCACAGGAGACAGTGTAATGGTAGCCTGGAAAGTAAGGGGTCTTCTACCTCTTAGCAGCTGTGCTCACAGAGGTGCAGACACAGCCTGGCACCGGCCCAGCATCAAGGCAGCTGTTTTCCTGGCTTGGCTCTTCCACTAATTGGCAAGATGGGCTTAGGAATTGAAGAGTGGGAGACAGGCAGGGAGACAGGTGACTGGAGAGTTCCTCATGCATTAGGCTCCATAGGCTGGAGATGCTGGGTTACACCCACCATGCATTTGGTGCAGCAGGAGATTATTCTGGAAGGCATTCTCCACCTCCCTTGGGAACCCCACACATCAAATCTGTCTCCCTGGTTGTCCCAGGCAGCCCTCGGGAGTGGCCAGACTTGCCTTTGCCCAAAGCCTAAAGAGGAAATCAAGTTTCTGTATCTGCGATTGTGCCCCAAAGGCTTCCAGAAGGTGAGGCTGGGCAGTATAAATATATCTAGTACTTCAACCTGCAGGAATAACAGATGAGTTCTGTGTTGTGATTTAGGTCGTTTCTGCTCTTGGTCTCTGAGCAGCAATTGCATTGGCTGCGTTGCTAGGTAACCAGCATGACAAAAAAAAAAAAGAGCCAGCTCCTCTGACTGCTGAGTCCTCAGATGGCTCCTTAAATAGCAGTGTTTTTTTGGTCTGCATGGGGGTGGGGTGGTAAGGGAGGATGGGCCGTGGAGGGTCAGGGTTAGCGAATCTTGTATGGCAGGGATCCAGAGGTCAGCAGCACCAAGGAGGGGACCCAGGAGAAGCCTGAGGCTTGCTGGGTATGGAGGGAGGAACTTAACTTAGCGAAGCCTTCAAGGGGGAGGGTCTCAGGAGGAGGTGGATGGCCTGGCAGGACCTTCAAGGCCCTCGTGCAGCCCCCTAGCTCTGGCCCACACTGGCACCTTGTGCTGTCTCCTCTGCTTGGGCCTCCTACCCTCTAGAATCCTGACACTGGGGGTGGTACCTTTATCTTTTCTCCTAGCCTTTCTATGGGCCCTTCGAGGCAAGGGCCAGGGCCCCCTGCCCCTTCCACTGGTGACTCCACAAACCCTGGCCCAGTACTGGGCTCAGAGCAGACCCTTCGTAAGGGCACCTGCAACTGTTCTAGTAAGTCTGAGCCAGAGCCCAGGGAAATCCATGTCTGGGATGAGAAAAGCTTTTCCTTAGATGGCAGGGGAAGGAGGGGGCCAGATGGAGAGAGGTGGGAGGATGGGGGTGGACACAGACCAGTGGATCCTGTTGTGCCTCCACTTGTCACTTACCCCCTGCTGTGGACAGGTGAGCCTTCTTGAGCACCTCATTTCCTCAGTGGTACCTCTGGAGTTGTTGGGAGAGTGAGAGCTAATTAAGGGTTGGGAGGTTGGCCATAGAAAGACTCAGCATGTTGGAATTGTCATAGGTACACACGTGCATCTCCCTACCTGCGACCACAAGGGTACACAGGGAAGGTAACTGTTGAGTTTCCTGTCCTCAGAAGGTTCCAGCCCTGAGAGTGTGTGTGTATCAGGGAAGCAAGCCTGCTCTGGACAGGGTAGTTATCCTAGAGGCAGTAGAGGGTACTGGTCAGAGCCAGGGAGTATGCCAACCCCAGCTCAGCCACTTAATGGGCTGTGTGGCTTTGAACAAATTATCTAACTCTGCATTTCAGTTTCCTTGTCTGTAAAGTAGGGTCATAGCACCCACGTCACAGAAGTGTTGAAAATTAGATGACAGTATTTATAAAGCACTTAGGAGTCAACAAACTTTTTGTAAAGAGTCAGGTGGTAGACATTTTTTACTTTGGAGGCCAGTCTTTTGCAACTATTCCACTTTGCCATTGTATCACGAAAACAGCCGTAGAAAATATCTATCATACATGAATGAGCATGGCTGTGTTCCAGTAAAATTTTATTTGCAAAAATAGACAGCAGGTCATATGTGGCCTGTGGGCTGGGTTTTGCTGACCCCTGGCTTAGAGCATTGCCTGGCCGTGGAAGCTCTCCTCCTATCCCCTTCCACACTTAGCCATCCTCAGCAGGTTCAGTCTGTGTCCTTGGAGCCTTAGGGGATCCCCTGATTCCCGTCTAGAGATCCTCTCTGGTTCTGCTAGCTTGGACTATCTCCCTCCCTGCCAGCCTTTTATATATCTTCTCGACCCCTGCCATTGGCCCTTCCTCTAGGTCCCCATTTAAAGAGCCCCTTTCTGCCTCTAAAATATCTATAGTTTCTTTGTATTCCTTTTGGAAAGCTTCCATCTTTTGTCACGTTAGCGGTTGTCATGTCACCTAAGGGCAAATGGTCACAGCCTCCATTCTCTAGATGAGGAAACTGAGGCCCCAGGAGGGAACTTGTCTGCCAACAAGGCATGAGCACCTTCCTGAGCCCTTTCCCTGGCTCTTGAGAAAAGGAGCACAGCAAGGGCTGGTTATTTGGGGAACTCCCCCCATCATAGGCATGAGGCCCTCAATCTGTTTCCTGCTTTTTCTTCTGCAGTCAGCCTATGCCGTGTCGTTGCTGCGGGAGTGTATGAAGCTGCGACCC
This sequence comes from Arctocebus calabarensis, assembly GCA_963573935.1. NCBI lineage: Eukaryota > Metazoa > Chordata > Mammalia > Primates > Lorisidae > Arctocebus > Arctocebus calabarensis. The sequence goes on from CAUYON010138805.1 coordinate 42,033, forward strand.
TCAGACCCCACCATACCCTTGATGGCTGCCAAGGTCTGCATCGGGTCCCTGCACTGGGTGAGTAAGCTGCTGTGGCAGAGTGGTAGCAGGTGATGTGAACTGGGCTATGCTCGTCTTGGTGTGGGGTGAGGGTGCATGCTGTGGGGGGCGGGGAGCTCCGAGACAGATGGGCCTGGGGCAGGGAGAAGGGGTCTGACAAAGTGGAGCTCACACTCCAGGGGCAGGACCCTGACTCAGGAGGACATCTGGTTTGCAGTTCAGCCTTAAATGGTGGTCTCCAGAGAGTCAGATGTAGGGGAAGTGGAGGGGCCTGCAGCAGGGTAATGAGTAAAACCATGGAGTTACATGGACCAGCCCAGCCATTTCAGGGGCTTCAGCTGCCCCCAACATCCAGTCTGTAAGGGCCATGGTTCTGGGTGGGCAGATTCAGCTCTGGGCAGGATGGGAAGGTGGCCTCTTCTTGTCAGCTTCTCTCCTTCCTTTTGGCTGAAGCCTCCCAGGTCCTAACTAACAGCCAGGCTGTTAGGAGGCTATAGCTCAAGATGTCCCTCTCCCCCACTGGCAGCCATTCTGCAAAGTCCTCCAGACCCCCAAGAAATGAGCACCTTAGGGCAGTGAAGGAGTACAGGGCCAGGAGCCCCGGGCTTCAGGACTGTGAGGGCTCTTGGACACGACACCTGGCTCCAGGGCTGGTGCCTCTGCACCGATATCTCTTCTAACTGGCTCACTTCTAGATAGTTTTGGGTTCTTAAGTCCTAGTCAGCCTCCTGATGTCAGAAGTATTCCTGTTTGTACCCTCTCAAGTGACAAAGAAAACATGCCATCAGCCCCCTCACTCCTCTGGGCCCACAGTCTCCATTCAGTCTTCCCCTTGGCCTGACAATCCCAGTTCACCCCTCACTATCATTGGCTCAGCTTGTTCTGAGGCATCAAAGGCCAGATTTTAGGTGCATATGGTAGGTGCTTCATAATTATCAGCCTTTATAAATCTTCCTGGCACTCTCCCCTCCTTGGGCTTGCAACAGACAAACCACAGGCCCTGGGAAAGCAGATGGGAAGCTCCTGTAAATTCCATGTTCTAACCCTTCTTCATGAGGACTGGAGACCAGTCCCTTCCCTCTGCTGGGTGCCCACCTGGCCAACCCAGTGGGCCTTGCCTTTTCTCTGCTGTGGGGACTGACTCCCTAGCATAAGGAGCATGGGTGAAAACAGCACTTTCTCTTTGTCTAGCTGGTCATCAGACCTTCTCACCGCTGTATATTGTTGGGAGGAAAGGAAAGCGTGGCTTCTGCCCTATGGTATTCTTCAGGTTGGGGAGAATTGCAGCAGATTAATTCTGTCATGGGCTCTAGGTTTTTTTTTTTTTTTGAGACAGAGTCTCACTATGTCACCCTTGGTAGAGTGCTGTGGTGTCACAGCTCATAGCAACCTCAAACTCTTGGGCTTAATCGATTCTCTTGTCTCAACCCTCCCAAGTAGCTGGGACTACAGGCATCTGCCAGAACGCCCGGCTATTTTTTTGTCATTGTTGTTTTAGCAGGTCCTGGTCGGGTTCGAACCCACCAGCCCCGGTGCATGTGGCTAGCGCCTTAACCACTCAGCATGGGCGCCAAGCCAGGCTCTAGACTTTTGAAAGGGGCAGTTTGATGAAGTGGTTAAGAGCTTTTCACTGCCTACTCCTCGGTGTTCTTGAGTAAGGTACATAAGCTCACCATGCCTCAGTTTCCTCGGGCAGGCTTTATGGAGAAGGAGTCTTAGGATTGGGTTTAGATGTCAGGGGAGCATCCAGCCGGCCAGCAGCAGACCCTCCCATCACAGCTGTGTTCCCCAGCCCTGTAACAGGGAACCCTCTTCCTCCTCAGGTCTTAGATAGGGGTGTCAGTGGCACATGGCTGCTGAGCGCACACAGCCAGGTGGTGGTAGGAGCTGGGGCATGCAGAGGGGTGGGCTTCCCAAACCCAGCTCAGACCCCTGCTTGCTCTCAGGGCTTCAGAGGGGGCCCTCAAGCTCATCACTGGGGAAAAGCCCAAAATACCCGTCTCTGGGGGTGGGCAGGGGAGGGCATCTGTGCACTCAAGGCTGCCAGCTCTGAGGTAGCTGTAGGTCCACCCAGCCAACGGCCGCCCTTGCCAGGAAGCCCTAAATTTAGGTCTTCCCACCATGGAGGAGCTGTTTCCCTCAGCAGCATAATTACAGTAATTATGTGCATTCAGATTACATGGTAATAAAATTAGGATCAAATCAGTCCAAATTGAAATCAGATGAGTTAGGAGCAAAGTAATCAATGACAACATAAATAGAAAAGCTCAAAAGGAAACTTAAACATGCAGACTTGTCATCAGAATTGGGGAGAAGGGTGAGCTGTTTAACTTCAGCTGAGCAGCATATTTGGGTTTCGGGGCTGGTTTGAGCCAAGGGTTTAAATCAGGCCCAGGTTAGAGTGAGATCCTGCGGGCAGGCTGGGGGTGGGCTCCTTGCAGTCATCCCTAACCTGGAAGCCTCACCCTTATGTGCCTCCTGAAGCCCCACTTGTGCCTCCCTCGGACATGGATCAGGGCACCTTGTGACCATCTGTGCTTTTTTTTTTTTTTGAGATAGAGTCTCAAGTAGCTGGGACTACAGGCACCTGCCACAATGCACAGCTATTTTTTGTTGCAGTTATCATCCGTTGTTTAGCTGGCCTGAGCCAGGTTCGAACCTGCCACCCTCATGGTATGTGGCCGGAGCCATAACCACTGTGCTACAGGTGCGAAGCCATCTGTGCTTCTTGAGGGCAGGAATTGTCTCTGTCTCTTCCTTGAGACCCCAGCCAGGAATTCAGCACCTGGTGCTTGTTGGATGGAGTCTACTGGCTAGTGGGCACATGCACTTGAGAATGGCTTCTGCCTGGTGTGGTACACATCTTCCCTGCTAGATGGGGAGCTCCTTCACTTACCCTGTCCTGCTTGCACACAGGGATTATTACAAGTAACTGCGAAAGCAGCACACACCCCAGCTGGCCAGGAAGAAACAAGATAGGAGATCCGCGTTTGGTTCAGGGGTTCTCCCTGTGTTCTGAGGCTGCTTCTCACTCCCGGAGTTGGCTGTGGGGTAGCCAAGGGCAGCTCAGTACTCTCTGTTCCTAAGGCCCACTGCAGGAGGATGGGTCTGACTGGTGAGCCAAACATGTCAGTACATGACACAGGGCACAGATCTGACACCCCTTGGTCTCCTGCCTTCACAGCTATTCTGACTCAGGTCAGCCCCCACCAGGCCCAGCTATCATCTAGCCAAGGCTCATGAGCCGAGGACAGAAATCTGGGGGTGGACAATGTGGCCTGGGTTGTAGGAAAGGAGGCTGAAACTGAGACATTTGAAAAACGAGTTGTGCTCAGTGACACCAGACTGGGTGCCCACGTGCCCAGAGGCGGAGCACCTGTTGTCCCTGCATCCTGCCCTCATGCCTGGAGCCACTGTGGGACACTGCAGGCCAGGTCTAGGTCTGAGAGCAAGGGTGTCCCTGGGGAAGGGCCAGGCAGAGGAACTTGCATGGTCACATGCTGGCTGACATGGAGGTTTGGGGCAGCGTGGGAGTAGCTAAGCAGGGTGGGGTTTGGGGTAGGAGCGCTCTGGTCCCAGGGCTTAGCAGGAAGCTCCCCTCGATGGGGGAGGGTTTCCCAGGCTCTGACCCAGTGACGTCAGCGCTGAAACCAGAGTGGCCTAGGAAGCAGCCACCTGCCTTGGCATGGTCACCTCCCTACTGGGATCCTCATTTCTGTAGCAGGAAGAAAGGGAGATGTAAACATTTTTTAGTATCCCTCCAAACACAATTATTTAAGATTCATTTCATTTAAAATGTTGAAACCTTTATAAGAGGCAGAGAAGGTGGAGTGTACATGTGTTATGTGTCACACACAGACAGGCTAGGAGGTTGTGAAATGGAAAAGTGGGGTGTGCTCATCTTTAGAAAGGTCTGTGATGTCATCTCGCACCTCTTTCTGGGGGTGATGGGGGCAGCAAGAGGTAGTGGGAAGACCTTAGGCTTTGGAGACAGATCCCTGCCCACTCACTCACTAGCTGTGTGATTTTGTGGGAGTAACTTACTGTCTCTGTGCCTGAGTTGCCTTATCCGTAAAATAGAAACAATCACGTCCACCATTACTTGGTGCCTGTGAACATCACAGATGAGATGAAGTGTATCCCTGCTTTGTTTATCTGATAAATGTCACTATTACAGCCCCTTCACCATAACAGGCACTCAGAAAAGATGTGCCTTTATGTTTATGTGCCTAAAGTTGTTTGCCTTCATTTTTCAAATTCCAGGTGGGCAGAGCCAGGAAGAAGGATTAAGTGTTTCTGAGGTAGGAAGAAAGAATGCCACCAGCTTGTAGAAATTAGAGCACCTACTCCTCCCAGAAAGAAACAAGCGAATTTTCAGTTGAGCAGCTAACAGTAGATTAGCTCTGTTGGAGGGAACTAAGGAGAAATTGAGGGTGCTCTTTAAACCAAACTCTGCAGGCTCAGAAATGAACTTCCTTCAGTTCCCAGGAAGAGAGGAAGGAGGTTCCTATCCAAGGGGAAAAGCTCTTTGGCTCACTGCAAGGCGAGTGAGGCAGCTCCTGAGATGGGGGCCACCCTAGACACCAGCAAAGCTTGTGAGCAGGGAGCCAGGCTGTATAGGGACCAACTTAGGGAAACTGGGGAAGTACAGGAGCTTGTGACATCTCAGGAAATTTTTTCTTGCTTATGTAACACAAAAACAATGGATCAAAACATTATACCCTTCAATGCATCCTTTTTCAAAGGGTCAGAGAGAAGAAACATGAAAAACTACAGAGGATGGCTGTGGACGAGGCAGATTTAGAAACAGGAGACCTGGGTTGGAAACAGTTCTGCCACTTCCTAGGTGGGTGACGTTGGATAGGCCACGTCAGCTCCTCGGGCCTTAGAATCTCTGGTTGTGAAACACCTTTGCCATCAGGTAGCTGTGGCACTGTGACAGTGCTCTCACTCTAGATTTTTAAAGGAGAAAGTGGAGGAGCATCTTCACCTGGGATTTCATGGCAAGGTTACATGACTGCGGTAGGTAAAGACAGCATTAAAGAGTAGCTGTCCCTAGAAGAAGGAAAGTTGGAAAGAACTCTGCCACTCCCCCTACCCTGCAAGTATTTTGATGAGCAAGGAGGGCCCAGAGCTGTATCCTGAGCTTGTTGCAGAAGCTGCAGCCCCCACAACAAGCCACCAGCTGTTAACTTGGAGGCCACCAGGAGGAAGTGTCTGGAGACTAGAGAGGGCACATGAGGTGCCAGGCAGGAGGAAGATGGCCAGAGCAGTTGCAGAAGGGCAGGTGCTGGGCCCCTCAGCAGCCATCTCATTAGTACAATGTTTTCACATCCTAGGTGACGGCCCATTAGCGGGTGAAAAAGAATTTTTTTCAAAAAAAAATTGAAATAGGGCAGCTTCTATGGCTCAGTGGGTAGGGCACCAGCCCCATATACTGAGGGTGGTGGGTTCTAATCCGGCCCTGGCCAAACTGCAACAAAAAAATAGTTGGGTGTTACGGCGGGTACCTATAGTCCAGCTACTCAAGAGGCTGAGGCAAGAGAATTGCCTAAGCCCAGGTGTTGGAGGTTACTATGAGCTGTGTTTCCAGAGTACTCTACCGAGGGCAACAAAGTGATACTCAGTCTATTTCAATTTTTTTTTTTTAAGAGATAATCAGAGAAGAGGATAGAAAACATTCCAGTGTATTACCAATGGTAGGAGTGAGTCTTGTGACAACGAGTAGGTCCAGTGGTTATGTGTGTGCCCTGGACCCTGGATAGGGGTTGCAGAGCTTGAACAATCTGACATAGTAGACACCAGCTTGTCCTTGTGTATAGACCCTTTTCTGTCACTAAGGGTCGGGCTCAAAAACAGATGGCAGGCAGTAATGTCCCCTGTTGGGATCCCAGAGGGTCTTTGGTGCCACCTCTTTAATTTGTCAGTAAGATCATGTAGCTACAGGGGACAAAGACTCTACCCAGATGACACTTGCCACATTAGGCTGAGACTTTATTTTTTGAGACAGAGCCACAAGCTGTTGCCCTTGGTAGAGTGCTGTGGCGTCACAGACCACAGCAACCTCCAACTCCTGGGCTTAGCGATTCTCTTGCCTCTGCCTCCCCAGTAGCTGGGACTACAGGCACCTGCCACAATGCCCGGCTATTTTTCGGTTGTAGTTGTCGTTGTTTGGCAGACCCGGGCTGGATTCGAACCCGCCAGCTCTGGTGTATGTGGCTGGCGCTTTAGCCGCTTGAGGTACAGGCGTCGAGCCTAGGCTGAGACTTTTTTAAAAACCTAGAAGATTAAACTAATTATAAATACATATACCAGGTCAGACAATTAAGTTCACGAATTCATTCTAGAAAATGCACTTCAGGGTGGCACTTTTGGCTCAGTGAGTAGGGCACCGGCCCCATATACCGAGGGTGGCGGGTTCAAACCACACCCCCAGCCAAACAGCAACAAAAAAATAGCCGGGTGTTGTAGCGGGCGCCTGTTGTCCCAGCTACTCAGGAGGCTGAGGCAAGAGAATCGCCTAAGCCCAAGAGCTGGAGGTTGCTGTGAGCTGTGATACCATGGTACTCTACCGAAGGTGACAAAGTGAGACTCTGTCTCTTAAAAAAAAAAAAAATTCAGCTTCATACCTCATTGCTGAATATCACTATGGTCGCCTTCAAGGTACTTCCCTTGGGCAACTGTGTACCAATGCCTGGACCACCCTTCAAAGCAATTTTGTAACTCTATAGCCACCCTCTGTAGTTTTCATGTTTCTTCTCTCTGACCCTTTTCCCTGGGATGTCCATCAGAGCTGTCATCCTACAAGTAAACACACACACACAGACATTGTGTATATTGGTTGTAATTTATATACATGAACAGTTATATAATAGTTTCCATTTTTTTCAAGCCCTGCTCTGAGCATTCACCATGGCTCACCTCACTTAGTCCCCCCAGCTACTTCATAAGGGAGACACTGTTGTTATCCCTCTTTTAAAGAAGAAGGGAGGAGGCGAAGTGATTCAAAACAAAGTGATTCAATCAAGATTAGTGAGTGACCTGACCAGGACTGAGGCCTCGGTAGTCCAGCTGCCTGGCTGCCCGGCCTCTGTGCATGAGAAGCTTATTCATAGGTGTGGGGCCAATTCTGGCATTGGGTGGGATTATAGTACTTTGGAACAGAGGTGGCAGAATCAAGTTCTCAGGCTTTAGAACTTCCACTCTTGTCTTAGATGAAGGAGAATGGTGCCTTATAAAATTGTTTTTTATTTTAAATTTTTTTTCGCTGTTATAGTGTTTTTCCCTTTTGCCAGCTACTTAGAACACTCAGGTTTATTCATACTAATGTGCTATCATGTTGTATATTGTTACTTAGTAGAATTGATAATACTTTTCTTTCTTGATAATCACTACAATGACTCCACATGCAAAAAGACTGCTTTGTGGAGTGGTAATAGGAATCAAAAAGGAGGTAGCTGTGTAGAGAAATGGTACATTGACTCTTGTGATTTTGATTTGAGGCAATAGTGACACCATGCTTGGAGACCATTTAAAACTGTGGTCAGTGCTTGTAAGCACTGCTGCAGAAGGCTATGGATCTGGAGGTCAGAGTGGATCACAAGTCTGACAAAGGATGTATGTTTTCACTTTTTAAAGCTAAAAGATGATGAGCTCTGTTAATTCAAAATATGATGTATACAAACTGGAGGGTAGCTTTTTCCTCTTGACAGTATTTGCTGAGCTTTGTTCCTGATACCTTCAGCAGTGGTATGCTGGGAAGGGAAGAAGGTACTTTGCACTCACTTTTACCTATGCTTCTGTGCTTAGGTTGCAGTAGGTAGAAGCTGTCATTTGCTGAATAGAAGGACATGGTCGTAGGAATAGTACATAGGCATGGAGTGTGGTGGGTGTCTGGATTTTTTTTTTCTTTTTTCTCCTTTTGCCTACATGATGAAGCAATGGATTCTTTTTTTAACTGTGCTTGGTGATTTACAAGAAAGCGCATTCCTGTTTGAATGGAGCATAATGCCTGAGATAGTGTGTGAGATGAGCCAGGTCAGCAGTGGTGTGCTGGGAAGGGAAAAAGGTGCTTTGTGCTTTTACCCCTTGTTGCCTCCTGTCCCACCTATGCCCTGAGCCCAAAGTCCCAGCCACCTGGCTGCCTCTCTTGGAGCTCAGTGGCTCTGCTCTAATTCAGAGCTCTTTGTTCTGTATAGTCCATGCCTCCAGCACAGAGCCTAGGGAAGGAAGAGGGAGGAATGAGGGGGCCTGACCCCCCAGTTTGCAGATGAAGACCTTCAGGACACAAAAACTGAATGACTTGCTCCTGTGGCTGTCGGGTGCTGAGCCGGGATTGGAACTTGTGTTGGGGCTTGTCTTCCAGCACCGTCCTCTACACATGCTCTGACTGCAAGTGGGTCTTGGCAGTCCCCCTGAGTCCTGCTGGGCCAGGAGGTCCAGCAACAGATCTTAGCGTCTATGGTCAGCTGAAGCTGAGCAGCAGGCAACTGTGGGGTTACCCCAGCTGCAGCTTCCTTGGGCCTGATGGTGCCAAAGGCACAGCACAGGTCCCCAGCCTCCTCCTCCTCATGGTGACAGCCTCTCACCTGCCTGTGACTGGGGACAAGGAGGGTGGACAGGCTGCCCCTCCCACCATCTCTTTCTGGGCCAGCATAGTTCACTCAGTTCTTCTGGTTATGTTTACCCCTCTATGCATGATAGGTTCTCTGCTCCTTTAGTCCCTTTGTTTACATGTAACTCACAATGGCTGTGCCCAAACAGTACACTCAGCTTAACTTGCCTCCCCATTGCTCATGGCCTCTCTCAGGATCTCAAATCCTAACTCCAGGGAGACTCCATTGCCCACTTCCCCCTTCCTGCCCAGGGTGGGGTACAGATGGAGGAAAATTGGCTTTGGTGCCAGAAACCAACCTGGGTTTGAATGTCATTCCCCAGTTGATTGTGTGAGCCTCTGATGCCCATGATTAGGGGGCTTTGATGTCATGGGGGCACTGGAGGGTTTGAGTGTGATGCATTCAGCCCGTTGCTGTGAGCTCGAGTCGATCTTCGTGACAAAGGAAGCATCCCTGCCCTCTCTGGAAACTGGTGTGCCCAGTGATATGGACTTGGGCATGCTGCCATGCCAGGCACATGGGCAGATGACATTTCCTGGGTCGGGTGGGAGGGAAAGGACTCTTCTTGGAGGTACGTGTGCTATGGATGGGCACGGCTGAGGCCCCCAACTGTCCTCTGAACCTCCAACTGGCCTGATGCTGTGAGTGCCCCAGGGTGTCATGAGGCCTGCCTCGTGTATGCCTCTCTCTCCGTGTCCTGTGTTACACATGATGATGTGTGCACACATGATCTGCACTATTTGGTCCTTTTCCACCTGGAACAGTCTCTCCTGCTCCCAGGACAAAAACAGCCCTGGGCCTTTTTCCCCTGAAAGTCTGGGCTCCTTGTCTCAGTGAGGAAGTGAGCTCACAGACAGAGCCATAATGGCATCCTGCCCACTCAGGGGCTGTAGTGTCCAGCAAGGCACATGCTCCTCAGGCCCAGCCCCAGAGCCTGGCCGGCTCCCAGCCCTGGCTCCCCTTTCTGCTGAGCAGGGCCAGACAGACTCAGCCCCCCACGGAGGTCACGTGAGGAAAGACCTGGCACAGAAGGGCCTGGACTTGGGTTTGTATTCTCAGCAGAACAAGCTTTGGGCTCTCTGGGACAAGGGAAATGTCCCTCTGTGGGGGAACAACTATAGGGAGTCACTTGCTGGTAGAGGAAACAGCTCTGTTTCTTTTGCTTAGTGGTTGTGTGACCTTGGACAAGACCCTGGCTTCTCTGGTCATGCCATCCACGTGCACAGAATTGTGGTTCTTGCCTGGACCTGCCCAGCAGTGTCCTGGGCTGGTGATTGTAAGTTGCCTGCCATGCTGGGGGCAGCAGAGCCACACACCCCATGACCTCTGCCTTTTCTCTTTGCAGCTGGAGGAAGCGGAGCACTTTGCCACAATGGTGATTGGCCTCGGGGAGGAAGCCGGGGAGTTCCTCCCCAAGGGCTACCTGGCACTGGGTCTCACCTACAGCCTGCAGGCTACAGATGGTGAGTGCCAGACTCTGCAAGGCCTCAGTATGGGGGTGACCCAGGTCTCCTAACTGCCTTCCACCAATGCCCCACCACCAGCACCATGCCCCAGTAGCACCATGCACTCCTCTGAGATAGACACCCACATATATGTGCACACACACACACACACACACACACACTACTCTCATCTTCACTCTCAGACATGCCCTCCTCTCTCTTCTTCGTGGACCCTGTTCCTCCCCCGCTTCTAGGCCAGCCTCCACTCCAGCAAGTGTGTGCCGATCTCTGTGGAACTCCTAGCGCTTTCTGTCTGTAATGCACCATCAGCCTTCAGCCTCACGGTGTCTTCATTCTGGTTCTTATGGTCCTGCCTTTACCCTTATCGCTGCTGTGATCTTCTGGAGTCTTTTTAATTCCCCTTGACACATGGCATAGGACTGGGTCCCCAGCAAGTGCTTGATAACTACTGGTCTATTCCTCCCTTCCCCAAGCCTGACTTTCTCTAGCCCTCCTGCCTGCTCAGCCATGTGCCTCCCCTGAATCCATCAGACAGCTCCTACTTTTATATCCTTGCAGCCTGGGGGCTGGGGAGCAATGAGCTCCACTGACCAAACCTGGGGTAGCAATCAGCCCATGCCCACCTGCCCCAAATGCCAGCCCCTGGGAGTGGGGCTTTGTGCAGGGAGTTTGCTTTGCCCCCAGCCTCTGAGGCCCTGCATAGTATGACTGTGCAAAGAGGGGAGGAAGCTGTATGAGGGTGCCGTATAATGCTCCCCACCCTTTATCAATGGCTGTCACTGTGTCTTTAGGTATCAGTGAGCCCTGCCTAGTGAACACCTGGGTCTCTACATACCTTTTGAGTCCCTTCATCAAAGACTGTTGTTACCAAAACATTCTCCTTGTGCCTTTAACCCTCTGCAAACAGCAATTGCTTTCTAAGCTTTCTAAGCTGGGAGCTCTGACAGCTATCAATGCTTGGTCCTTACTACAGATTCTGATCTGGTCTGGGGTTGGATTCTGGAAACAATCATGTTAAAGCTTCCCAGTGGTTCAGAGGCAGCCAAAGCTAAGGGTGCTGCGCTGCGGCATTTAAAGTACTATCCAACTTACCAAAAACGTGCCTGATTTGTGTTAAAGCAAGTAACCTTGGCCCAGGAAGGCATGTGGCTAGGTAGAAGTGATGGCCTTTGTCTCAAGGCTTGGGCCTCCTTGGTGGGACATCTGTGTTGTGGAAGGGTCGGCTTGACCCAGGCAGATGGCAGTGGGTAGAAGCAACGTGCATGCCAGCGGATATACTAGGCAGCCAGGGCCCCGTGGAGCCAGCATTGGCCCAGGCTGCTGGAGTTGGTTCCTGCCAGATGGGGCCCTGAAGGGGCCTCTCCCTACACTGTGTCTCTGGGGAATGGGGCATTGTTCAATGACCCTGATGGCTTATTCTCTGTCCTATCTCCTACAGCCACCTTGAAGTCCAGGCAAGATGAGCTGCACCGGAAGGCATTGGAGACGCTGGAGAGGTAAGGAGACTGTTCATGGCAGAGGCCCCTCTTGCCTTTGGTGGCATCAGGTGGCACATTCACATGCTTTATTATCTCACTGGACCCTCTGATTGGAAGAGCAAAGTTTCTATCTCTGTTTTATGGGTATGGCAATTGCACACAACAAACAGGGACAGGCTTTGGGGGTCAGGTGGGCAGTTGCCCTGCCCTCAGCTCTGGCCTCACACTGACAGAGCCCCCCATCAATGAGAAGCTGGGGCCACAGCAGCCACCAGTCTCAGCACCCACCCTGCTGGGCTCAGGACCCTGAGAGGGGCATAGGGTCACCTCTTGCTGTTGTGACAATTACACAAAATAAAACAGGAAAAGTCCCTCGGCGCAGTGTCCTCCATGTGGCAGGGGCTCAGGAATGCTATTTGCCTCCTTCCGGCCCCTCCCCAAGCCACTCCCAGCCCTTACATATATTTTCTAGCAGCCCAGGGTCAGGGAAGGAGGAGAGGCAGAGAAGTACCCCACAAAGGGCTGTCTCCTCCATACTACCCCGCCACACACACACACCAGTGCTGTAGGCAGGGCCAGGCCCCAATTCCTATGCCACCTTCGTCAGAGCACATACCACTCAAACCCATCTGGGGCAGGTTGTCCCCAACTTAGGGGAGGGGAGATCCCAGTCCTGTCCCCTCTGGGGGCAGGGGGGGTGACTCTCCCTCTCTCCCACCCCAGCACTTCCTTCCCACCCTGTCCCTGCCCATCCCTACTCCTATCCACCTTGGGGTCTGCCACCTCTGGGTTGCTCTTCCAGATAGCCCCTAGCTCAGCTAATGCAGCCCTGCAGAGTCACTGTCCCCGTCTTTCTCCTGCCTGAGCCTTCCTCTCCCAGACAGGTCTCCCTCCAAGGCAGGGCCTAGCAGACAGCCCACTGCCCCGGAGCGCCCAACACAGGGCTGGTGTGCTGGAGGCCTGGGTCAAACGCTGATGGCTTACCCTCAGTGACTGACTTACCACTCAATCTCCCCATACAGAGCCCAGCAGCTGGCACCTGATGACCCTCAGGTCATCCTCTATGTCTCCCTGCAGCTGGCCCTCGTTCGGCAGGTAGGTTGTCAAAGTTCCTACCTCCCACTTCCCGGGGACTGCTAAGCTTCTCCTGCCATCTCTGCTTACCAGCTGTGTGACCCCTGCAAACAACTTAACCTCTCCGAGTCTTTGTCCTTATATGTCACGTGAGGATGAAGTCAGATGATGTGGGCCCCGGGAGGATCCTTACCTTCTAAGCTGGTGGGCCACAGTGGCCCCCTTCTATACCTAAGGAAACGCAGGCCTCTGGTCTACAGCCCACCCAGCCTAGGGAAGAAAACTCTCCCTTGACCCATCTGGACATGGGGCCCTGGCGCCCTGTCCACTGGCCAGGAGGTTGGCCTCACAGGTCAGGGTCAACTCTCAGCCTCCTTCAGTTAACCCAGTGAGATGCCTTCGGTCTTTGGGGCAGCTGACTCCTCACTTTGCCTCACCTTCTCCTCTCGCCCCACCCTGGCCTAACTCCGTTTCCCATCTTGTGGTTATGTTCAGTGCCAAGACCCTCTCACTCCGTGCCTAGACCCTCATCTATCCTAACCTGACTTGTCACTCTGCTTCTGAGTCATTCTGTCTCCCTGTGTAGGTCCTTCTGTCTCAGCCATTTTCTCCCCAATAGTCCTGCTGTTAATCCCACTGTCACTGACGGCTTCTCACCCTTCCTCTTACCCTCCTCCTGCATCTCCAGGCTGTACCCCCATCCGGCCCACCCTCACTGTGCCCACACCCTGACCCCATTCCTGGATGGGGCATGGGGCCCCTCTGGGCCCCTCTCTCCAGGAGCATCACTACTCCCAGGAACACCAACCGAAAGATACCTGAGACTGCTTTATTTTTAGGCCTTTGTAAAAGAAGCTATGCCTTTCTTGCCAATCAAGTTAATGATAAACACTTGGTGATGCATTTTTTAACCTGTTTAATTATTCACACATCCTAATGAATAGTGTCTATCCTCCCAGAGAGACAGCTGGGCCAGACCAGTGGAGCCTAGTGCCTGGTTTCCTTGTAGATTCAGGTCTTGTGGCCTCTAGGGGTTGAGGATCCCCTGAATTGGCTCTAAAACATAGTCCTCACCTGCCTAGGTGTCTGAGGCTCCCCCAACCCACCCATCCTGCCCAGACCACATCTGGCTATCCCGCGTGGTGAAGCACAGCCCAGGGTAATGATGGGGTCTGCTTTGGCAGAATCACCAAGGCAGGGCCAGCCTCAGGGAGGCACCGACAAGCTGAAGTGGTGGCCACACTGACCTTAGAGTCCTCCTCTTGCTTTCTTTGACCTAGCCACAAAGTAAGGTCCCTGTGGGAGAACGCTGAGCCTGGCACTAGTGCTCACAGCTTGCCCAGAGACCAGGCTAGAGACAGCACAGGGGCAAGGCAGACTGGGGCCTGAGACCACAGTAGGAGCATGGGAGGCTGGTGTCTGAGGTTTGCTAAGGAGCAAAACTTAAGAAAAAACTCATGAGGTTCCTGAGAAGAAGGTGCCCTGACGTGGCTGGAGACAGAGGAGCTAACGCAGTTCGCAGGCCTGGGAGCATGAAGCAGCATATGTCTCAGGACTAGAAGAATTGTACTGTTCCTTGACTGCCTGGGTTTAGGGGCTTGAAGAGGGAAACACACACTTAAGTATTAGCCAGCGCTCTGCAGGACATCCTTCATACAGTGTCATCGTCACAGCTGATATCCTCATTTTATGGCAGAGGAACTATAGCTCAGAGAGGGCATCCCCTTTGCCCTGAGGTGTCAGGTCGAAGAGGCAGAGTGGGAAGCCATGGCCCAGCCTGAACCCAGAGCCAGAGCTCTTGCCACCATAAGCCTAGGAGTAGTTAGGGCGATGTATCTGTCAGTCACACGTCAGGCGGTTTTTCCACATCAGCATGTGGACAGATTCTGAAAAGAGAGCCTGGTCAGCTCTGGGTCTGTAAATAGCAGATTATCTGTCATGCGGCCAGGCCTTCCCACCCTCTAGCCTGCTGCAGGGTCCTCTCTCAGCCCTGTCTCTGTCCATACCTGGTCATAACCTCCACACCTGCCAGGGGCCAGATAGTCGAGGGAGGATAAGGAGGGGACCAACCTTTCCACTGGATGCAGAGCCGTGAGCCAAGGGTGCCGCTGGTGAAGCAGCAGTTTGGGGGCAGGGGAGATGAGTGACATGGGGAGTCGGGCCAGGCTGGAGGCGCCAGGAGTAGGAGGTGAGGAGGAGATGGTGGTCTGCTGGGTCCTGCCACTCCCCCGAACCCACGGCACAGAGGCTGGTCTTGACCAGGGACCACTTGCTTACCCAGCCCAGGCGTAGGAGCCTGTGAGAACAACCAGGTTGCCTGCCTGCTGACTCTGCAGTGCTGGTCCTCTCAAGGTGAGGAGTTTGGAAACTCAGAAGGGGCAGGAGATAAACAAGCCTGTTCATTTGCACACAGATGCCTAAATTGCAGAAAAGGAAATGGAATTCAGAGAGGTAGGAGCATTGCAGACAGCTCTGTGACTTCACAAATGCAGGACATGCTGGCTGGCCACAACAAGCAGGATCAGTCAGCGCATATGACCAGCTGCCCAGGCACGGACCGCTCCGGGTGCTGAGCTGGGCACAGAGGCCTGGGACATTGGGTTGTGTGGTGAAGAGATGACTGAATCGGGGCAGAGGGCTGCCTCACAGGTCACATGGGACTGCAGGACTGTATAGGGAGCTATCACTGTCGCTAGGACTATCCAGCCTCTTTAAGAAGAGTATTTACATTGGTGACTACCAGAATTTTGCTTTCTCCTTAACGCTTATGGGAACTTTATCCAGACCCTGCCAGGGCTGCCCAAGTTCAGGCCAGTGGTGTGGTTTTCTCTCTGAGAGTAGCAACCTCCCAGCTGAGCAGTAGGTGAGTAGAGATGCTAAGAGGTGAAATTGGAGGTGAGGAAAGAGACACTAAGGGTCTCACATCCAAGGAAAGCTTGGGACCTTTCCTGAGGGGTGTGCTAAGAAGGGTCTCTTCAGGAAAAGAGTACCCTCTAAACCATCCACATTCTCCCCTGAGTCCAGCTGTGGGCAGGGACCCATCCTGCAGGGTGACAGGCAGCTGGGCAGGTATGTGATCTGAGGCCTGAAGCAGTCTCCTGCAGGACATGCTGGGGAGTTGAGTGACCCGTGACTACTTACAGATAGGCCTCAGACACAATTGCACACACAAGTGCTCTCAGTGGCTAGAACAGTAGGGTGTTAGGAATCCCACTTGGTGGCATTGCTGAGCACTAGAGGAGTTCTCCCCTGCGCTCCCTGCCCCTTTTAGGGTCACCTGCTGGGCTTGGGGAGCTGCCCTCTATCACACGGGGCTCCAAGAAGGGAGGCAGCAAACCCAAACCAGTGAAAGCTGGGGCTTATGGTGGCCCCTGGTCTCTCCCCACTATTGTGAACTCTGCATGCTAGGAAGGAAAGCTCCTCTGGCCTCATCCCATCTGTACACAACCAGGCTTAATAATTATTTGCTGGATTGAAAACAAAACACAGTATTAGAATGCGGACAGGCTCCTCACCTCTGGCACTTGCCTCTGCACACCTATGGCTTGTGGCCAAGCAGCACCCCTGGTCCGGAGCTCCCCCTTTTGGCCTTTCTCTTCCCTCCGGCCTAGATTCCTGACCTGCCAGTAGCACTCCGGGGAGCTTCTCTGCCTCCCCTGATGGCTCCCATGCCTCAGGTTTAGGAAGTGCTTCCTAGCATCTGCCCCAGTCCTCTGTGCTGCCCCCTGGACCTGCTTCTCTCTCCCTGGGCAGGACAGCAGACCCTCTCTGCCAGGCTATCTGGCAATGTGTTTTTGTGCAGCAGCATCCCCTGCCCCGGTGGCTGGAGGGGATTCCTTAAGTCGAGCCTTGGCGCCCTCACAGGCCAGGGGCAGTGTGCAGCTGGGGAGGGCACTGAGCTGGCGGTTCCTTTGGCAGATCTCCAACGCCATGGAGCAGCTGCAGGAGGCCCTGAAGGTGTGCAGGGATGACGCCCATGCCCTCCACCTGCTGGCGCTGCTCTTCTCTGCTCAGAAGCATCACCAGCACGCCCTGGACATTGTCAACATGGCCATCACCGAGCACCCTGAGAACTTCAAGTGAGTGCCCGGGGACACTCCAGGCTGAGGAGAGGGTCTGGCCATCACTGCAGGCCCACTCCCTGGGTGGAGAGACAAGGGGATGATGACCTGTAGGGTTGGCAGATGGCTGTGGTGTTCTCCACCGGGAGGGGCTGGGTGGAGTGTGGGAGATCTGGCCTGCACCTCACTGCCC
This sequence comes from Arctocebus calabarensis, assembly GCA_963573935.1. Lineage (NCBI taxonomy): Eukaryota > Metazoa > Chordata > Mammalia > Primates > Lorisidae > Arctocebus > Arctocebus calabarensis. The sequence goes on from CAUYON010138805.1 coordinate 58,959, forward strand.
ATGGCAAGTGGTAGTACATGGATTGCCTGAATGCACCTGCAATAGCTGCTGCCACTGTACCAGGCTCTGCATGAGTCCCAGGACACCAACTTGTATAACTTAATCATAGCCCTGATGCAGCCAGCCAAGGGTGAGATTCTAACTGTGGCCAAGGGAGCCATCCCCTGCCTCCAAGCTGGCAACTTCCTCCCCCTTGCTGGAAGTGGGGGTTATTTCTCCCCAGGAAGGTCCTGCTCCTCACACTCTGATACCCTGGTTTACTGCATCAGCCAGATGCCCCTCTCCTCAGAGCCGGATTCAAGTTGTACTTGGCCCAGGTGGTGGTGAGTGAGGCAGGACTTCTGCACAGAGGACCTGCTGCCACCCTTCTGGCACACTAAGTACAAAGCCATGCTGGGCCAGCCAAGACAGGAGGGTGCATTGCTCGGTGGAAGGGAACTAGAGGGAGGTTGTCATTTGATTTCTTCCCTCCTCCACTCAGGGGCAGGTGACACTGGATGTAGCAGATTTTGTGTCTCAGAATCTTGTGATCCCAAGTAAAGGGCCCCTAAGCACCTCACTCCCACTTTATTCCTCCTTGGGGTCTGCAGGAAAACCCCATTTAGAACCAGTCCGAGGCTATCGCTCTGAAGACAGTGAGGAAGAAGCTGGGGTCCTGGTTACCCTGAGAGGTGACTCGTGCTGGCAGTGTAAACAGGTTCATAAAGAATTAGAGAAAATTGGTGGGTATCTCGGTGTTGATGGGTGACAGGGAAACTGTAATTTTCATTCTGAGGGAAGTTGCCTTCACAGAGGGAACCTGGGCTTCCACCTTCTACCCCTTAAGAGACAGGGCTGACCACGGGGGCCTGGCTTGGGTTTTTACCTGTGCTCTTGACCTTCTTCAGAGGATGCTGTAGACAGTTCAGCTTGTGGCCTTGGCCAGGATGCTAAAGACTGCTGGGGATGGTGGCTTCCTCCTAATCAAGGCTAAAGAGAGGTGCTTTAGGAGTGGCAGAGTTTCCTAAATTTAAGCTCCATAATGCCCCTCACTGAGGAAGGGAGCCCCAGGGACTCATCCTCCTGGTCAGCTGATCTGCAGCCCAGGGCCCCTCAGGCTCCCCTGCTTGCCCTATCCAGACTCTCCCTCCCCTACAGCACCAGGACTCCTGACTCCACCTGTTCTCCTGCCCCCCTGGCTCAGGCAGGGCTTCACCACTCACAGCCAGGTGTAAGCAGAGTGCACAGCCAAATTGACAGAGCCCATCCTTTGTGTACAAGGAATTTCCCTGATCCTGACCTTTGACCCAGCATTTAAGAGACTGTTAAGGCTCAGCGCCTGTGGTGCCTGTGGTTCAAGCGGCTGAGGTAGCAGCCACATGCCCCTTAGCTGGCGGTTTCAAATCCAGGCCAGGCCTGCCAAACAACAATGACGGCTGCAACCAAAAAATGGCCGGGCGTTGTGGCGGGCGCCTGTAGTCCCAGCTACTTGGGAGGCAGAGACAGGAGACTCGCTTGAGCCCAGGAATTGGAGGTTGCTGTGAGCTGTGATGCCAC
>CAUYON010138814.1:0-13068 GCA_963573935.1 Arctocebus calabarensis
TGTAGTCCCAGCTACTAGGGAGGCTGAGGCAAGAGAATCGCTTAAGCCCAAGAGCTGGAGGTTGCTGTGAGCAGTGTGACGCCACGGCACTCTACCCAGGGCGATAAAGTGAGACTCTGTCTCTACAAAAAGAAAAAAAAAGAATACCCATCATCATTCTGCACACACACGCACACACAGTCTCTCCCACTCCCCTAGATCAGATGATTTCCTTGTATATGTGATAAAACCATCACTTTGGGTCAGATACTGTTTTAACAACATAACAAGAACAAAAATATGCCAAAATTAAACATGAAACTACTGTTAACCTGCCCTATGCAGCCAGGTCTTGCCTTTCCCATTGCTTCTTTATTTTGAACAACTTTACGATTTTGCCTTTTAGTGATCATCCTCTTACCTTATAAGAGAAGGCCTAGCGAGGCAAAACAGGGAGAAATTAAATGCTGTGCACCTGCTGGGTGAGCCATGTGACTCCTTTTATCACACTTTTATTTCGTTGATCAAAGCACAGGCTTTGCAGCTGTGTCTTACCCTTCATCATTCCTTATTTCTTTGCGGAACTTCTTCGACCCGGCAATCACCAGCTTTGCCTTCGTGTCTACCACGATTGCCTGTGGATCAGTGCCTGCCATTCCAGAGGAAACGAAGCATGAAGCAAGACTGACGTGGTGCGCATGGCTCAGGCATGTTACCAGCCTATGATGTCTGACAATTGAGTTTGTAGACTTATCCTGGAAAACGGGCTGCTTACCTCATAGCTGAATATCTCTGGTCACCTTCAAAGTACTCACTCCCATTGGCCTTCTGGTGATCGTAGTGATATTCAGCCCTGAGGTATGCAGCACTTCTTCAAGGATGGGTTTGAAAACTTAATTGTCCGACTGCCTATATGATAAAGGAAGAAACGAAGTATGAGTGACACTTGCCAAATTATTCCCTCCCGTTCCTTCCTTTGCATCTCAAGCACCAAACACTTTGATGTTTTCTTTTTTATGTTACTTTAGTCTTCTCTTCCTTTGTATTCTGTGACAACTTTGTTAACTCTAACATTCATCCATTGACACCTTTATTACTGAAATGATGCGCTGGAAGATCCCCCACATTAGGCTAAGGTTTTCCTACCGCCAATCATTTCCCATAGTCGTTCTGATAACACACGTCTCTGACACAACGCCCCCTACTCCTCATCTCTCCTCAGTTACATCAATGGCTTCCTAAATTTAAAGTGAAAAAAAAAAACTCATAAACTCGAATTTAAAAATAGACTCAATGTGACCCTTACACCACTAACATTTTTCTTTCAGTGTATTCCTAGGAGAAATCTCTATTACAGCCAAGCTTATTATTCATTTTTCTACAGTTAGGTCAGTTCATCATTCTAAGTACCTTGAGTCCTTCCCCCGCTTCTCTAATTCTCTAAGTCCTTCTCTTCCTTGAACACCCGGGAAGAGTTTCAGCTCCTCTGTTAGGACTTACTTCTGTTGTGAATTCCTGCCCCGGCCCTTTCCCTTGCGAACTCAGATATCCAACTCATGGCCTACATGCACCTGCAGCTTAACTGCTCCAAGGTGCAACTCGGTGTGCATTCCCCTACCACCAAGAACACTTAGCTGCCTTTTCTGTCTCAGTAAGTGGTAACACTATCCATCCAATATTTGATAAGTCCCATATTTTCTTCATTCCTCATATTCAATTTATTCACAAGTCCATTCAGTTCTACTCCCAAAATTTATCTCATATCTTTCAACTTTTCTTAATGTTTATTGGTATCACTGTAGCACAAGGCACCATCTTTGGAGTATTGCAGTAGTCTCCTGAAATGTCTCTCTCTCTCTGAAACACATTCCCCACAACACAGCAGCCATTGATGCAACAAACAAACACACACAAATCAGACCCTGTCCCTCCCCTGCTTGGAGCTTGGAGTTGTGTGCATTGCTTACCCTGGCTATGGACATGGTCTGTCTCTAACCTCAACTTGGACCACTCTTCCTGCGGCATATTATGGGATGGCCACATTGGCCTCCAGGGATTCCTACACCAACCCCAGGACATTTTTGACTTAAGCCCTTTACGCTGCTAGTGCCTTTTCCTCCCCACAGGCCTATTTTTCTTGGCTGGAGGACTCCTTCCTTCTCACATCTCAGCCGAAACCTGAGAGACCTTTGCTAGCTACCCTAAATAGTGAAAGCTCCCACTCCATTATTTTCCATCACAGAGCCCTATTGATTTCCTTCATGGCACCTACCACAATCTCTAATTATATATCATTTATTTAATTATTTGATACTAGAATGCAAGCTCAATAAAGTCAAAGATAAGGTCTACTGGTTTTCTTCGTATTTCCAGCACTTAGCCTTGTGCCTGGTGATAGCAGGGCTCAGTGAGTGTTAAATGAACAAGCACTTCTTTGGGGCACAGATTACACTCCTTAGGGCCACTACTCATTATTATCATGAGTTTTTCGTCTATTATTTTTCTTTCTCAGTGCCTAGAAAAGTACCCTATGAATTCCTGGACTTCAATAATTGTTAGCGTTAATTAAATAAAAACTCAAGTTATCAAATTGAGTGTGTGTGATGCACTTGGGAGATTAGGGGGACATCTGTGAGGAAGCAGCTTATTAGTCCTTGAATAAAAATTTGAATAGTGGTCAGGAACTTTCAATAAGAATTTAGTATAGTCCTGCCAAAGAAAACAGTACAGTCATGTAAGAGAATTGAATTAACCATGTAAGAGTTTGTATGGATTTATCTTGAATTCAGTATGTTCTAAGAAAAACAGAATCTCATCTGGTTTGGCAAAGACGTTATACCAAGATCTTGAGGCCAAACTTAGGATGGACAGGCAATTATCTGAAATCTAAGGAGAATTAGATGATAGAATGAGAGAGAAGGAAGGGTCCATCAGGGGTGTCTCCACGAGTCAGGCTCATCTGCAGCGAATAAAAGCACTAAGAAGTATCCAGAAAACCAGGCCACTCAGTGAGGGGAATTTATGGAATTTTCTTCTTTGTTTGATTTTCCTTATTCTGTGTTATAGAAATAGAAGAGCTCTGGCTAAAGTTTTACACAAACATCTCTTTAAAATAAATAATGCATAATAACATCTTGAGAATGTGAATGCATCTGAAGTGGATAAACTCTGCCATCCTGAGAGAATAATTCCATTTGTCACATCCATCTTCCCCCTCATGTGGGGTCATGACCCTGTAAGCAAAGGTGCCCAATTACGGTCCAACCCTCTCAACATGGCCTGTGCAGGTTCCTGGGACTAAAATGTAGAAATGACTGGCTGGAGTTTGCAGGTTCCTCTGGGATTGTATCTTCTTTTGTTGGTTTTCTCGTTGAGATGCATGTCAGAAGAACATTTGTCTGTTTGCAATACTGCTCTGCTTCACTTTCTGCATAAAAATCTTTTTTTACTGAGCCTTGATTTTTTTAATTATGATTATTGTTGCCAAATTCAATTCTAAAATTTTGTAAGTTAGGAGATCATGTTGCCTTTTAATAAATTGCAAACTATGATTAGGGAACATTTATTTATGTTTTTGAGAATTAATTGTCTAACTTACTTTAGAAGTAAGCCTAGAATATTGAAATCAAGGTATGTAAATAGGAGGGATTATTAATGTCAATTCTTGTTTATATTCAAAAAGACTGCCAATTGGATTCTTTTATAGAAGTCATCTGTAGTACATTCAAAATATGACTGAATTTTTAAAAGTTAGCTTGTCTTTATTATTTGTACTTATCCATGATTTGTTCCATATATATTTCTAAAGACTTTAGAGACTTTATATTAGAAAACAAGACAATAAAAGAAAAATAGAACGAGGTCAATTAAAATGAGCATAAAAACTGAATCTACTTGCTGGAAACAGCTCCTTGGCAGAGTGTGCTTGATGTTTTCCAAGTAAAATAATATCCTTTCCCACTCACTGGGTCTGTGATTCTCATAGAAACCTCTCATTGGGTTATTTACTGGTTTACTCTACATTAATCAGATGCAATATTAATTTGACAAATAGATGCATATTTAACATTAAGAGTAAGGGGCTCGGTGCCTGTGGCTCAACAGGCTAAGGCACCAGCCACGTACACCTGAGCTGGTGGGTTCAAATCCAGCCCAGGCCGCCAAACAACAGTGACAGCTACAACCAAAAAGAAAAATGGCCAGGTGTTGTGGTGGGCGCCTGTAGTCCCAGCTACTTGGGAGGCGGAGGAAAGAGACTCACTTGAGCCCAGGAATTGGAGGTTGCTGTGAGCTGTGATGTCACAGCACTCTATCCAGGGTGACAGCTTGAGGCTCTGTCTCAAAGAGAAAAGAAAAGAAAAGAAAAACATTAAGGATAAGGTATTGTAGTAGAGACACAGCAAAGCTGACTGAGGCACAAAGCTGTTACATCACTTGTCTAAACACATCCAACCCCTCAAAGACAGAGGCAGAAACAGAGCCGTCATTCCTCAGAAACCTGGGACTTCTCGTGAATCAGACGTACTTTGCCAACCCACAGTCAGTTATGCCCGGAGACTTCTAAGTCAGAAAAAAGAAGGAAGAGAAGCTCTCAAAGGCTATCGGACATTTCCTTGTCTTACCCTGTCCACAAGCAAAGGCTCTCCAAGTTTTGGGCATTCTTTCTGATGTTTTGTTTTGTTTTCCACATGAACAAAATGAACAAATTCACCTTTGATACTTACACATTTAGAAAGATTCAGTGCGAAGGTTTTGCTGTTGGTTTTCAAGTCTATTCTCAAGAGAATAGAAGATTCTCATAGTTGAATGTTGCTGTTATGCTCGAAGCAATAGTTGGAGAAATTCAGCACTTGTTGGGGTGTCCTTTGCCTCTCGTAATGTGCTGCCCCCGACTCCAGTCCTGCTTGACACTCCCAGGGGCAAATCTGCAAGTGCCGCACCCACACTTCCTTGCCCTGCACCTTTTGGTGGAGTTGCCCATAAAGAGCCAAGCCCAAGGCGTCAGAGAGGGAAGAAAATGCTGGTGGAGCCTGCTCCCTGGTCTCGCTCACTGGGTGGAGGGACAGGTAGCTCATCTCCGGCTGTCTGCGTCCTGGGGCTGGTGTGAGGGTACAGAGCACGCTCGGGGCAGCGCCCTTCTGCTTTCCTTACCGCCGGCCTAGACCTTTGTGAGGCGTCTTCATATTACAATGTCTGTAAGTTATCAGGGATTAATTTGCATGGGCTACTTCCTGCTGGGATTCTAATATATAGACAGCATATGAGTGGCTCTTCATGCTGTATGATTTTTAGTCAGTAAAATCTCTTTAAATCTAGAATCTTCTGCATGCTGGTCATGGGTACTTGAACAAATCACTCAACATTTTTTTCACATTTTTTAGTAAAATTCAAAGCACTTGATTCAAGAGAAGTAAGTAGGAAGATTATATGAAGGTAATCTGTGTTTGTGTAAAAAACACATCATTTCATTAAAAAAAGAACACATCATTTTCATTAAAAAAAAAAAAAACAGCAGAAAAGCCTTTGTACTAATGGAAGAGCACTATTTTCTCCTAAAATATTTATATGTTGTGTGCTTCATCTTCAACATGTATAGTAAGTGTGGGGCCTTATTGTCATGGAATTTACTGCATTGAAACCCAACATAAGAATTAAAAGAACATCCAAATTAAGTCCATTAGCCACATAACTAATGTTGAAAATATGTGGCTTTGCAGTCTGCCAGGGGTGGGAAATGGTGCCAGAACTATAGTTGGTTTGGGAATAGGCAATAATAAACATGATTTGAGGTTTTTTTTTAATCTTTTTCTTCTTTTCTGGGACATCCTCTTTTTCTCAAAATAGTACAGATCATTTATCTTGCTCAATAAATGAGGTTTTTAAGAGGGAAGAATGAAAATAAGATAGTGCATAGAAGTTTTGCCTCTGCTTCTGCTTTAGAACCTTTCAAACTGCAGTACTATTAATGGGCAATAATATGCTAGATGGTCCAAAAGGCCTACAAAGAAATTAAACATAGGACTTTGACCATCTGGGTTGTTACTGCCTTATAAAAGTGTGTGTGTGTGTGTCCAATATTTGGATATGTGGGAGCAGAAGACAGTCCCTTCCCAAAGGTCACATTCTACCTGGAAGTGTACAACCTGGAATGACCATGGAAATGGTGATTCAAATTTAGATAGGTAGGAAGAAGTTGTTTTTCTATGTTGTGATTTGTCTTAATCTTGCTATCCTTGTAATCAGAAAACCTGAGCTGTATGACGTCTTCATTTCTTCCATAACCGTGAGGAAAAACGAAGACAGAGACCATTTAGGGATATTATGAAATGAGAATCCTAAGAGAGAAGGAAAGGAAGTAATTTCTGTGGGAAGTGTGTTAGCTGTGCAGAGCTGAAATAGCACTTACCTTTAATGTTAAGAAAGACAATGAAAAATCCTAAAGAATACATTTTTTTAAAAGTCACCCTTACACAGAGCATCCAGATCTTGGTTTCTGATACCCCTCTCAAAAAAATGGGTCAGGGCTTCTTAGAGAAATGTCTGATTACAGGACCGAGGCAAGAATCACACAGTGATCAGCCTGGAACTGTTTGTAGTGCCAAAACGTAAGGAACTGCTATTTTTCAAAGAAAGGATGATTATGAAAATAGGTTAAAAGGCCAAAGGGGCAAAGTGAAAGAGCTCCCAATCGATGAAGCTGGGATAGTTTGAGCAACAAAGTGTTATATATTGTCCCTTATGTCCTTATCCAGATCAATATAGAACAGTTGTTGAGAAATGGAATTTTTATTAAGGATTCAAGAAATCAGGGTAGATAGTTTGCAACTAGAGTTCTTTAGAACAGTCCTGGGGGTCAGCTAATGATACACGTATGGCTTAAAAGTGAAGAGCTTGGGCTACAATCCTCACTGCCTGGATTTAAATCCCTTCTCTACCAGTACTGTGACTTTGTGCCTTTGACTAGTTTCTTAACATTTCTTGCCTTAATTTCATCATCTGTCAAATGGGGCTGACAAAAACATAATAAATACCTAAGATGTGTGGCTTGAGTTAGCACAAGTAAAGCTCTTCAGAAAGAGCTACAGAAAGAGCTACAGAAAGAGCTACTACAGAAAGTAGTTAATAAATATTAGCAATGAGTTATTATTATCATTAGCAGTAATATCAGTATTACAGGAAAGCAGTGGAAGTACCCTCACTATTTATATCGTCATATGTTATATATAATTTACCTTTTTTCTCTTTCCTTAACCTTAAAATTGCCAACTGATTGTGTCTAGAGATAGGAAACCACTTCCTGTCTTATTACTAAATCTTGTTATGTGCATATGCTATATTTTCTTTCAAAGATGAAATTTAAGTAGGAGAACTCATTCGTTAGGCATGGCTATAAAGGAGATTGACCTCAATTGTTAGTTGTGCTTTCCAGGAAGAAATGTAAGCTTGGTGTACTCTGCTGACCTTTCATCTCAGTTATCTGTGAGAGCTCTGATCTGTGCACCTGGCTGTGTGTCGCCCCTTACTGTTCATAATGCCTCAGTGCTTATGGGTTTATCTTTTCAGAATTACATCCTCTGATTAGCAGAGACTCGTCTTTTCCATAACGTACCTATCAGAGGGTGATATGAACATATGAGTGCTTGGAGATCGCAAGTGTTTTGTGCATGGGGACAGTTGTCTATAGGTCTTAGATAGTGCTCTGAGAATATTTAAAACCCACTTATGCTGTTTAATAAGACATGATTTTTCATGAAGACTTTATATTTCTTTCATTTGAAGTTTTCTATGTACAGAGGAAAAAATTTTCAGACATATCAGGAAGTGGAGGTTGGGATAGGCAAAAAAGGAATAATACCTCCTTTGCTATAAAGGTGGCAATGTATTCTGTTTTATTGTTTACTATTTCCTTCAGCTTACTTCAGTTTCCTTGTACTGAATAGTACCTACTAAGTGGTACAATTGTATTTCTGTTTGCCAACTAGGGTAATGTTGAAATAAGAGATGCTATTACCAAGTAGGTATGAGATTAAACAGGTTATCCTCATTTATTCTCTTCTTTGAATAGGATCTCTTCAATAATTTCACTTTGGGAGAAAGGGTATTGATTTTCTTGTCTATTATAAGGAATGTATACAACCTTATTATACACTTAGGGTTTTAACCCATACAGGTGGGTTATATTACTTTCTTAAGGGTAGGAAGGCTCTAGGTTTTGAGGGGCCTAAAACTTGTGTAATCTAGGAGTCTTATTTAGGAGAAAGAACACAACATTGCAAATAAAAAATCAACTATTGCTTTAGACCAAAAAAGTTTTCGCAACAAATTTAAAATCTATGAAGCCTGATAAATATCCACAGATATTACAAAATCCAGAAATATAGCAGAGTGCCCAGTGCACCTTCTTTTCTATCTTAATTGGCTGCCTACTCTTTGATCAACTCTTTGACAACTGTTTTATAATGTCACATTCTACAGAAAGAATAAAAAGATCATTCAGCCTTTCTTTACATTAGATACATACTGTGTATTTCACTATATCTAGGCTAAATGTATCCCCAATGCAATTTCCCATCATCTGGATACCAAAATACTAACAGCGAGATTTACCTAACCCAAGAGAAGGTGTGATGATTGGTAAATTGGAATGGAAAAACCAAGCTTACTAGTCTGTGGCTAAAATATGTGACAGGGTGAGCACATTCACATAGCCCCTATAGGACCTAAGAAGAAACCCAGGCAATGGGCTTGAAGGGCCTTGAAGCTTAAGCTTCATTTGTTTCATAATCAATTCCCCTTTGAAGACACTTTGACCCTTCTCACCAACAAAGAGCCACATTATATTATCGGTGTGTTTTCCTCTCCCGAAGACTCCTAATTATTGGATGACATCAGTATGCTAAGGATAAGAAGAAATTGTTTTCATTAAAAAATAATGAATATAGCCAACATTTTAAAAAGTGTATTTGCTCTTTAAACTAGACATTTAAGCAAGATCTAGTGTGCACCACATATTAATTATAAACTACCAATGTACCTGCAGAAAGAACTATAAAAATATTCATGAATTATTTACTCACATACTTCAAACAGGCCGTGGCTGTTTGTCTTTATCTGACAGGTTGTATTTTGCTTATAGTCTAGTGACCTTGAACTTATGAAACTTTGTTTCTCACCCAAGTGCATTTTAATCCCATAAGTCTTACACACATATTTTATGTTAAGGAGACAAAATTAATCAATAAATACATTCATAAATTACTCTAGATTCTAAGATATATCTTAATCTAAAATTAATCCATTGAAATTTAACTATAAGGGAAGAAATAAGTTATTAACGGCCCATTTTTCTTCCTAATTGGGAGTCATAGTTAACTATAATATTGCTGACACTGAAGAATCTGTGGCTGGCATCAGTAATATGCACAAAAAGTCCACGTACGATTGTAGCTACCCACCACAAAAATCTCCTCATTACTGGCAGCAAGAGAGAGCCCAGAATATGAACATACAGGTTAGAAGAGATTTGTAATTGTAGCCCAGCTACTTGCTAGCTGTGTTAATTTTGGATAAATAAATCTATTTTTCCTAAGTTTAGCTTTCTCTCTGTACGTGGGAGTATGCACCTCATAGGGTAGCTGTAGAATAATTCAGAGTAATTAAGTACCTGGCTCTCCTGTGACACTTCATGGCTAGCTGGTGAGTGCTATTTCTTTTCTCTCTTTTCTTGCTTCTCTCCCTGTTTCCCTTCCAAGTGAGCAGACATCTTTTGTCATAAATCACTTTTTTTCATTCAGCAAATACTTAGGATTGTGTACTCTGTACTGGGACTTTGGCCAAGTGTAGAGGATTTGCAAAGCTCATTAGGACATGGTGCCCCCATCCCAGATGCTCATACTAGCAGACAGGAAAACCGACTAATGTAACATGATAAGTGTTGCCGGGGTGTTCAGAATGTTCAGAATGAGCAGCCCCATCCTGCAGCATGACTGAGGTCTGCCTGGCTTTTATTTCCAAGCATCCCATTTCGGGAGACATCATTTCATGCATTGCCATCTCAGTAGGTCCTTCTTGTGTTTCTGTCACCTGACCCTCTGAGAGTTCCTCACTGATTTTCCACCCTGAGGCTGATGTTCTATTCACTCCTTTCCACTCCGATTAATATAGATCACACGAGAGAGCTCAAAAAATTTTTGATTATGATTTTTATTTGATCCCTCTCAATTAAAAATGCATTTACCATGCAGCCCAATAGAAATATGTCTTTTATTTATGTTTTACTAATTTTTATTATAAGTCATGCGAAACATACTTTTTAAAGACTGGCTAATTAAATTAGGCACTTGTGCTATTATGCTGTGGATGGGTTCCTGAACAACTCTGTATCTGGAAAAATTAGTTAATAAAAATATTAGGGCTTAAGTTTTCCCATAGAATTAAGATAATCTAAACAAATGTTAGCTCAGTTAAATCTCAGTGGGCGCTGACACCTAGCATAATTATCAGCCAGTCTTTTGCAGCCTTGAATCCCAGGCATACACATGTTCCTTGGATATGGAGGTGTGGAAGACGCTTTGCTTCTAATAGACATGACTTCCATCAGAATTTAAAATCTTATCCCAGGTGCCCACTGCTTCATTAATTTATTGTTTTAAGTGAGGGGGGTATGTCTTTGCAATTTCTACAAGTCCCCTGTAGCTTAACCTGTTGGAAAGCTGAGTAATTCTTAAAATTCCTAAATAGCCACCACCGCAAAAACAAACAAACAAAAAGGCACTTTTATAAATTTTCAACTTCATTCTTAAGGTTTTTGAATATTGCTAAGCTTTCTCACAATCAAACTTTCTCCTTAATTGGGAGAAAGCTTGCCCATGACTGCTTCAAAATATTAACATCTGGGGAAAATTCACGAGTGAACCAAAGCGTACTGAGCCCATTCCCCTGTTTATCAGGCACAGTGTGGAAGATCATGTGAAGAAACGTGGAACGGAAGAGATTGTATTTTTAAAATGATAATTTCAGTTGTGAGTAGTAGGGAAAAAATCTTGATAATTTTAAAAAAGAGATACATTTAATGCATAGCATGATTTTTCACAAAATTTTTTTGACCGATAGGCCTAATAGATTATCTCATAATCTACCAAATGGCATTAGCTTGTGCTTGAATCAGCAGCACCGTCTTTAACTCTAGTTTTTTGGATGGAGTCTTTATACCACTTGTCTCTTATGTGAGGGCTAGTTTCTTTTCTTTTTTTTTTTAATTAAATCACAGCTGCGTACATTAATGCAATCAAGGGGTACAATGCTGGTTTCATATACAATCTGAAATGTTTTCATCAAACTGTTTAACGTAGCCTTCATGGCATTTTTTTTCTTTTTTTTTCTTCCAGTGGTAAGACAGAATATACTTACAGAAAAGAATACAGAAAACACTAAAGCTCCTGGCAGAGAGAGAGAACTCAAGTAGGGAGAGAGAAGCTCTCTCCGTCTCTCTCCTGGTCTTTCCCTATCTCTCTCTTTATGCTTTGAGTCTTGGGGTATATATAGGTGTATGGGTTCCTTGGCCAGGAAACAAATGAACACAGTCCCTTCCGCTGGGGGTAAGGTGAATGAATGTATCAATGAATGGACACAGTCTATTCATGGAATTGAGGCCTAGGAAATTCACATAAAATTGACCTAGGCATAGGAAATGGGGGTTCCACATTTAGTCCTGAGTGTAAAGTAAAGGAGACACCAAGGCACAGGTGTCTCCTTGGCAGTTGTCCGGCCTTTTTGGCTATTGGAGCCTCCGGTGGGAGTTGGAGGTCCCCCTCCTTGCCTGTCATCCAGCCCACTGGCTCTTCAGCTGGCTGCCGCAGCACCGGTACCACCAAGGAGGAGGCGGCAGGTCCGCCAGCTCCACTGAGCTGGCTAAGGTGCCAAATGTCCTGCATCGATTCTCCCTCTCTGAGTTGAAACTCTAACTGCTGTTAGGGAAAAAGGGCGAAGACTCAATCTAACTGCTTCCTGCTGAATTGGGCAATGATAGAAGGAGGCAGTTAGGATTTCTCCGGAGGGACAGTGATACAGGGGTTCATGGACTGGAACCATCTTTATTGCGTGTGGCTTGATGACAATTCTGGAAAACATAAATCTGATTAGTATAATCAGTAATAGGCAAAGGTAGAACAGCATCAGGTCAGAAGCACTTATTCAGTGATGCTGAAAGAAAATCATATTAGGATTTTTCTTGCTGTTTCCTAAATGATAACTTCAAACTTTCTTTTGGTTCAAAGTATAGGTGGTCTGTGGTTGGCTGTCTTCATTGTCTGCCTCCATAGAAGATGGAGGGTTCCAGGATTTTACTCATGAATGATGTATGCAGGAATTGACTCCTATAACTTTAACAGCTGTAGAAGAAGACAAGATAACTGGAAAGGGGACTTCCCAAGTTGGGGTTAGGGAAGGTGAATTAGAGGGGAGAGTTTTGATCATGACTAGATCTCCAGGAGGGAAAAGTTCCTGTTTTAGTTAGTATGTCCCTCCCCAAAAGGGGAGCAGGACTTTCAGGCATGAATAGGGAGGAATGAGAGAACAGCAAGTCATCCCAATTGCAGCTTAAAGGCTGGGAGAAAAATTTGGTAACCAGCTTTCCAGACATACCCTGTATATTTATGGATTTGTGAGATAAAAGACCAGGGTTAGAGAGAAGTGCAGAAAAGGTTGCTCCAGTGTCCAAAAGAAATTTTTATCTCCTGATGCTCCACTATAAGGCAAACCTGGGGCTCTTGAGGGGTGATGACACAAGTTGGAGCCATGAGAATTTGCCCCAGGCACCCTCAGTCCATTTAGGGCTCCAATGGGGTCACTGTCCCAGGAGGCCTTCGCCTCTGGGGACAGGCCACCCTCCAGTGGTTACCCTTGCATTCTGGACGGGGCCAGATGGTTTGCCCAGCCAGTGGTGCTTCTAAGGGCAGTCTTTTCTGAAGTGGCCAGTCTGACCACATTGGAAGCACTTGTTTTTAGCTCCTCTGGTTTCCCTCTGCCCCTGAAAGTTGCTCGTTTGTTGAAGTGCCATTACTAGAGCTGTCATTCTTTTCTGTTCCTTTC
>CAUYON010138820.1:0-10153 GCA_963573935.1 Arctocebus calabarensis
TCTCTACCCCCCCCAAAAAGAAAGAAAGAAAGAAAGAAAGAAAGAAAGAAAGAAAGAAAGAAAGAAAGAAAGAAAGAAAGAGAGAGAGAGAGAAAGAAAATAAAAGAAAAAATTAGCCAGGTGTGGTGTCAGGAGCCTGTAGTCTCAGCTACTTGGGAGGCAAGAGGATCACCAGCCCAGAGGCTGAGGTTGCCGTGAACTATGAGATCACTGCATTTTAGCCAGGGAGACACAAAAATCACTGAGATCCTGTCTCAAAAATCAGAACCAACCAACCAACAAACAAACCAATGGATTTTTAAAAGAAAAAGGGAATATAAAAGCATATGTGCCTGCCTATGGTAGCCAGCCATTGGGGGAACATGACCCCCAGTGTTCCCTGACTCCTGGCATTCACAGCCTTGTATAGTCCTCTCTCACACTGTGCTGCGGTTGGTCTGTGTTTTGTCATCCTAAGGGTAACATGGTGATACTAGGTTATTGAAAAGGCTGTGTTTTCTGTCTCCCTCTCTCATCTCTCACTCTGACGGAAGCATGCTGCTGTGTTGCAGGCAGTCCTAGGAGAGGCTGGTGTGGTGGGAAAATGAAGCCACTGAGGAACTGCCATCTGCCAACAGCCACAGGAGTGATCCTGGAAGTAGATTCCCCAGTTCCACTTGAACCTTCGCATGCAACCCAACCAACAGCTCAACTCTGGCAGACTCTGGTGGGACCACCCATCCAAGATGCTTTTTCTGGGCTCCTGGCCCTCAGAATGTGTTATTTTAAGCTGTTAAGTTTCAGGGTAATTGTTTTTCAGCAATAGGTAACTAATACAGTAATAACACAGAAAGCCATCTGGGGAAATCTAACTTTCAGAAATAGAAAGCACAAAGGGGGGTGTCTATAAGGATGTTTATTGCTAGTTTCTTTGTTTTAGAAAAATATTTTGTAGGAGGTGCCTGTGGCTCAGTGGGTAGGACACTGGCCCCATATACCAAGAGTGGTGGGTTTGAAACCAACTCCGGCCAAACTTCAACAAAAAATAGCCAGTGTTGGCTCGGCACCTGTGGCTCAACGGGCTAAGGCGCCAGCCACATACACCTGAGCTGGTGGGTTCGAATCCAGCCCAGGCCTGCCAAAACAACAATGACGGCTGCAACCAAAAAACGGCTGGGAGTTGTGGTGGGCACCCGTAGTACCAGCTATTTGGGAGGCAGAGGCAGGAGCCTCACTTGAGCCCAGGAATTGGAGGTTGCTGTGAGCTGTGATGCCACGGCACTCTATCCAGGGTGACAGCTTGAGGCTCTGTCTCAAAAAAAAGAAAAAAAAGAAAAAGAGGGTGGCACCTGTGGCTCAAAGGAGTAGGGCGCCAGTCCCATATTCTTGCACTGAAGGGATCCTCCTGCCTCAGCCTCCCACAGTGCTAGGATTACAGGTGTGAGCCACCGCACCTGGCCTATGGTGTAGCTATTGATAGGAATGAGCTACATCTACATCTGTTCATCTGAAAAAATTCACACAGCAAGCAGAAAAACAGTTGCAGAGTAACACAGATGACATTTGAGGCAGTCACTGCTAGAGAGCTCTCCCCAACATCTGTACTTCCCCTCTTTCTTACCTGCAGGCCATGCACCTACACTGAGAAAATATATCTTGATTTCTCAGGATATATTTTGCAGCTAAGCATGACCACATGCATATTTCTGGTTGATGAGATAGACACAGGAATCCACTGGGATAAACTTACGGGAAAACTGTTGATTTTCTGTTAGCACATATTATGCTTAAATACAAGTCAGCTGATTTGTTCCCGTTTGCCTTCCTCCTCCTTGTTGCCTGGAACATGGACTCAGTGCTGGGGGCCACCTGGGACACAGAATCACACAGAGGAAGCATAGCAGCCTCCAGCGTCTAACCCCAAGTTTCTGTCACCCAAGAAAAAAGGAAACTCATTTCTTTTTTTTGTTTGTTTTTGAGACAGAGCCTCAAGCTGTCACCCTGGATAGAGTGCTGTGGCATCACAGCTCACAGCAACCTCCAATTCCTGGGCTCAAGTGAGTCTCCTGCCTCTGCCCCCCAAGTCGTTGGGACTACAGGCGCCCACCACAATGCCCGGCCATTTTTTTTGTTGCAGTCGTCATTGTTGTTTGGCGGGCCCGGCCTGGATTCAAACCCGCCAGGTCAGGTGTACGTGGCTGGCACCTTAGCTGATTGAACCACAAGAGCCGAGCCGGAAACTCATTTCTTATTTAAGCCACTGTTGTAGGTGCTGAATGCAACCCTGACTGATTACTGTATGCTCCATTTTCAATTAAAGGAGAAGAGGAAGAAAAATTATGTGTGTGCATATGTATGATCAATTATATAACCATAAAGGCATTGAAGGATATATATATCACCATTAACATTGATTTTTGTTGTTGTTGGTTTGTCTTTTTGTTTTTTTCTTTTTCTTTTTTTTTTTGAGACAGAGCCTTAAGCTGTCGCCCTGGGTAGAGTCCTATGCCATCATAGCTCACAACAACCTCCAACTTCTGGGCTTAAGCGATTCTCTTGCCTCAGCCTCCCAAGTAGCTGGGACTACAGGCACCAGCCATAATGCCCAGCTATTTTTTGGTTGTAGTTGTCATTGTTTGGCAGGCCTGAGCTGGATTCAAACCCACCAGCTCTGGTGTATGTGGCTGGTCCCTTAACCACTTGAGCTATAGGTGCTGAGCTTTTTTATTTTTTTCAAAACAGGGTCTTGCTCAATTGCCCTGGTTAGAGTACAGTGGCATTATCATAGCTCAGAGCAACCTCAAGCTCCTGGGCTCAAGCAATATAATGGGCCAGGCATGGTGGCAAACACTGTAATCCCAACACTTTGGGAGGCTGAAACTGGAGGATGGTATGAGCTCAGGAGTTTGAGGTTACAGTGAGCTATGATTGTGCCACTGCGCTCTAGCCTGGGTGACAGAGAAAGACCCATCTCTTAAAAAAGAAAGAAAAAATATATATCAAAATATAATGATGTCCCAAATGATGTCTCTTCTTTATAAGAAGAGAGGAAGAAAGGAAGAGAGTACAACAGCATTCTGGTCTTACTGGTTGTCACTGGAATCCAGTGATGGGGGGTGGGCATGCTGTGCAGGTGGGGGCAGCAGGCCTGCAGAGGGTGAGGAAGTGGAGGAAGAATCCCTAGAGCTCTGCTGTTTGAGCCCATGCCACTGGCGTCAGAGCTGCTCTGCAGGCCCTTGTGTGGAGGGGCAGGCCCCAGACCCAGCAGGCTAACCTGGCGGGCACCCAGGAGACTGTTAGAGCCCTGCCTGGGGTGGGGGGAAGAGGCCCAGAGGGGCAGATGCAGCCTGGCAGAGGAGGGAAGTGGCCAGGGGAGGCTCTCCATAAAGCCTTGTCCTGGGCAAGGGGAAGGCAGGGGCCTCATCCTGCAGCCTAGGGTAAGAGACCAGAAGAAGGACAGCTGTGACACGTGGCCCTGGCCTCAGCATTGCCAGAGGTAGGTCCCCACTCTCAGGACCAGGGCCCAGTTGCCTCCCTGCTCTATGAGCCTGGGCTCGTAGATCCCTCTATTTACACAGCTCAGTGGAGCTGGAGCATGCAGGAGGTGGCTGTCCAGCCCAACTGCAATAGAATTGTGCAGTTGACCCTGCACTTGATCTGTGTCTCCTTGGTCAGCAGCTCTTGCTATCTTGAGCCTGCGTGGCGCCTGCTGTGCCGGGTGCCTGTGCAGCCACACAGTGGTGGTAGGGGTGGGGATGACAGAGCTGCTGGCCTGATCCTATTTCCTCTCTCAAGGCAGTCAGGGGTTTCCTGTCTTTCTGGCTGTCTGAGCGGCTTCCTCATTTATCTCTCGACATCTTGCAGCAGGTGCCTGGATTTCTTCTGCTCTTGGAAATTCAGACAGGCTGGGACCAGAAAACTGAGGATTGTTCAAGGGAGAAAGAATACAGGAACATGGCAGTTGAGCTTTGCAGGGCACATCTAGGTTCTGGGGAAGCCTGGGGAGGGAAGTGTCCATTCTCCTGAAAGCGGGTCCCCTTCCCCCCACAAAGGCCTCCTCTTTGCACAGGGACCAAGTGAAATTGTGTTTGTGTGTGTTTGTGTGGGGGTTGTTTATTTTTTTGAAACAGAGTCTCAATCGCCCTGGAGTTGAGTGTTATGGTATCATAGCTCATAGCAACCTCAAACTCTTGGGTTCAAGTGTTTTTTTTTTTTAGACAGAGTCTCAAGCTATCACCCTGCGTAGAGTGCTGTGGCGTCACAGCTCACAGCAACCTCAAACTCTTGGGCTTAAGGGATTCTCTTGCCTCGGCCTCCCAAGTAGCTGGGACTACAGGTGCCTGCCACAGTGTCTGGCTAATTTTTTTTGTAGCTGTCATTGCTGTTTGGCAGGCGTGGGCAGGGTATGAACCCACCAGCCTTGGTGTATGTAGCTGGCACCCTACCCACTGAGCTACAGGCGCTGCCCTCAAGCGATTCTCTTGCCTCAGCCTCTGGAGTAGTAGGGACTACAGGCGCTTGCCACAATGCCAAGCTAGTTTTTCT
Organism: Arctocebus calabarensis; assembly: GCA_963573935.1. NCBI lineage: Eukaryota > Metazoa > Chordata > Mammalia > Primates > Lorisidae > Arctocebus > Arctocebus calabarensis. The sequence goes on from CAUYON010138820.1 coordinate 4,525, forward strand.
CAAGCTGATTTCCAACTCCTGAGCTCAGGCAGTCTACCTGCCCTGGCCTCCCAGAATACTAGGATTCTAGGTGTGAGCCACTGCACCTGGCCCACAGCTATTTTTTTTTTCTATTCTTAGTAGAGAGGGGTCTGCTTTTGCTCTGGCCAGTCTCTAACTCCTGAGTTCAAGCAATTCACCCATCCCTGCCTCCCAGAGTGCTAGGATTACATCCACCAAGCTTGGCCCCAAGTGAAATTGTTAACAGAGCTGTGGCTCCTGAGGCAGGGTTACCAGAGAAAGTACAGGAAGCCTGGTCAAATGTGAACTTCAGATGAACAACAAACAGTATTTTTAGTATAAGTTTTGTCCCAGATATTGCATGGAACATACTTGCACTAAAGAATGATTTATTGTTTATCTGAAAGTCAAATTTAACTGAGCATCCTCTGTTTTTATGTGCTAAATTGGGCAACTTGATCTTAACATGGCTCAGCTTTCAAAGTTCTAATCAGATTTCCCAGAAAGGAAAGAGAGGGAGGAGGAGAGAGAACAAAAGAAAAGAACAAAACACCCCCTGAAGAACAGTTAAGAGGCCTCCTCCCCCTTGGCCCAGAAATTGAGGGCCCCGGAGAGAGGGCTAGGCTGGGGGGGCAACCAGGTGCCATGGCCGGCTCAACCACCTTCTCCCTGCAGGCCACCCTGGACAGTGGCTGTGTCTCCAGGCCCAGGGCACCTCCTGGCTGGAGCTGCACAGGCTCCCAGTGATCCCCTCTGTGTGCAAGGCCCAGGCCTTGGGAGACAGGGAGACCCTGGGCCCCTGAACAGCTGGTGAGCAATAAGACCCAGCCCCACAAACAGGTCCCCACGATCCACAGGGATAGAATTTCTTCTTCCTCCTTCAGAGAGTCACTCAATCCTGGCTGGGCCCTGCATCTGCCCTCTCCCCTGTGCCAGTGGCCACTCAGGACTCTGTAGGGGCTGCCTATGGGCAGCATTACAAGTGATGGCCCTTCCCACGCTGCCCAGCAGTGCACTGCCATCACTGCCAAAAAAAAAAGCTCTCTGCGTAGCTGCCTCGTTCCACTTCTGCTTCCAAAGCGGCAGCTCACAAAGTGAACTTGGTGACCAGGAAGGCGTTATGGGGGGACTTACTTTCTACTGGACATGCTGGATTGGTTGGGTTGAGGCAAGCTTGGGTCTCCCAGACAGCCCCCACAACAAGTGTCCGGTAGCTTCAGGTCACCTCCATGGGCCAGGGACCAGACTAAGGTGAGAGTCTGCATGGCAGGCTGAGGGTAGTGTGGTCAAGGCTATCTGCTTTTCTCAGTGTGGGACGTGGGGAAAATGGAAGGAGAGGATTCGATTTTGATGACCAATGGCTAACGTAGAAGCCACCATCTTGCACTCAACAGCAAGAGTGATTTTTTCCTTTTTTTTTTTTTGAGACAGAGTGTTACTTTGTCACCCTCTGTAGAGGCTGTGGCGTTAGAGCTCATGGCAAACTCAAATTCTTGGGCTCAAGTGATTCTCTTGCCTCAGGCTCCTAAGTAGCTGGGACTACAAAGGCCTGCCACAATGTCTGGCTATTTTTAGAGATGAGATCTCCCTGTGGCTCAGGCTGGTCTTAAACCTGTGAGCTCAGGCAGTCCATCCACGTTGGCCTCCCAGAGTACAGGTGTGAGCCACTGCACCTGGCCAGCAAGAGTGAATTTTTTTTTTTTTTTGAGATAGAGCCTCAAGCTGTCACCCTGGATAGAGTGCTGTGGCATCACAGCTCACAGCAACCTCTAATTCCTGGGCTCAAGCGAGTCTCCTGCCTCTGCCTCCCAAGTAGCGGGGACTACAGGTACCCACCACAACACCCAGCCATTTTTTGGTTGCAGCCGTAATTGTTTGGCGGCCCGGGCTGGATTCGAACCTGCCAGCTCAGGTGTACATGGCTGGTGCCTTAGCCTGTTGAGTCGCAGGCGCCAAGCCAGTAAGAGTGATTTTTAAGAAGCCTTTCACAGTTTATAAGTGTGATGCTTGGGTCTTCACACTTGTGTGAGATGTGCCACCCTCAAACCCACATTACCCATCTGACACGGAAAAAATAAAAAAGTGTTGAAAAAAATTTTGGTTAAGTACAGTGGCTCACACCTGTAATCTCAGCACTTTGAGAGACTGAGGTGGGAGGATCACTTGAGGCCAGGAGTTCAAGACCAGCCTGAACACCATAGCGGACCCTGTATCTACAAAAAATAAAAAAATTAGTGAGGTGTGGTGGTGCATGCCTGTAGTCCCAGCTAGGGAACCCAGGCATCTGAGGTTGCTGTGAGCTATGATGATGCCACTGCCCTCTAGCCCAGGCACCACAGTATATATTTCTGAATATATAATGGCATTATATATATATATATATATATATACATATACACACATACATACATACATACATATATATAAAATTCTGGGCTGGATTCAAACCCGCCAGCTCAGGTGTACGTGTATGGCTGGCGCCTTAGCCCCGTTGAGCCACAGGGGCCGAGCCTATTTATTTATTTTTAATCTTTTCTTTTTTTCCAGACAGAGTCTTACACTGCCTCCCTGGGTAAAGTGCTGTAGCGTCATAGCTCATAGCAACCTCAATCTCTTGGGCTCAAATGATTCTCTTGCCTTAGCCTCCTGAGGAGATCTTGAGTAGCTGGGACTACAGGCGCCTGCCACAATGCCTGGCTTGTTTTTCTAGTTATAGTACAGGTGGGTCTGGCTCTTGCTCAGGCTGGTTTGTAACTCCTGAGTTCAGGCAATCCACCTGCCTGGCCTCCCAGAGTATTAGGATTATAAGCATGAGCCACTGTGCCTGTCCTATTTTCTTTTTTCTTTTCTTTTCTTTTCTTTTTTTTTTTTTTGAGACAGAGCCTCAAGCTGTCACCCTGGATAGAGTGCCATGGCCTCACAGCTCATGACAACCTCCAATTCCTGGGCTCAAGCGAGTCTCCTGCCTCCGCCTCCCAAGTGGTTGGGACTACAGGCGCCCGCCACAACGCCCGGCCATTTTTGGTTGCAGCCGTCATTGTTGTTTGGCGGCCCCGGGCTGGATTCGAACCCGCCAGCTCAGGTGTACGTGGCTGGCGCCTTAGCCCGTTGAGCCACAGGTCCTGAGCCTCAGGGATTGTTTAAGGTATAATAATAATGACACAAAAATAATTTAAGAAAATACAGAGAGATAGTCTGGAGCAGCTCTGCCAAGCACTTTGGCCACCAGCCCATGTGGCCTCTGAGATCTTTGAGAGCGCAGGTTATAGAATATTTCCATCATTGCAGAAAGTTGTATTAGACAGAAAAAGAGGACTAACTAGAAATGTCAAATACTTGAAAGGATGTTTGTAAAAGAGCGTAAGGCAGTCTTTATTGCCCCACAGGGCCAAACTACATCAGAAAATAAAGTCATAGGAAGTGTTTGCTTTTTAAAAACTCAGACTTTGGAACGACTTTCTTAATAATTAGAACTGGTTACCTGCTCCTTCAGGAATGGTTTAGGCAGCGACTATGGGATTCTGAGTATATAATGAAGGAGTTCCTAAAATAAGGACAATTTTTAAAAATTATTTTTAATTAATACATAATCATATTTATGGGGCACAGTGTGGTAATTTGATACTTGTACACAATGAGTAGTGATCAAATCAGGGGAATTGGCACATCTATCACCTGTAACCCTTAACATAAAGGTATTTCTAGTTCTGTCTATATTTTTAATGTAGATATTTTAATTTATTATACACCATTTTTTAATGTAGCTTAGAAGGTGCTACTTTTTTTTTTTTTTTGAGACAGAGTCTCATTTTATTGCCCTGGTTAGAGTGCCATGGCATCGTAGCTCACAGTAACCTCAAACTCCTGGGCGTAAGCAATATTCTTGCCTCAGCCTCCCGAGTAGCTGGGACCACAGGTGCCCACCACAACGCCTGGCTAGTTTTAGAGGTGGGATCTCGCTCTTGGCCGAGGCTGGACTTGAACTCCTGAGCTCAAGCAATCCACCTGCCTTGGTCTCCCAGAGTGCTGGAATTACAGGTGTGAGCCACTGTGTCTGGTCTACAAGGTGCTACTAGTGCCACTCTAGCCTCACGTGGTTCCCTGGAAGGGCCGTGTTCGCTGCTGCATCCTGTCATTTTCACCCTCCCTTTGTGATGCCTGAAGCAACCTCCCCTCTGAGCACTTCTGCCCCTCACCTGCCTAACTCCACTCGGTCTCCCAGAGCGCTGGGATTGTAGGCATGAGCCATAGTGCCCAGCCTAACCCTGAAATATATTATGCTAAGTGAAAGAAGCCAGCCATAAAAGACCACATACAGTATGAATCCATTCATATAAAATATCCCAGAGAGGCAAATTTATAGAGACAGAAAGCAGATTAGTGGTTGTGCAGGGTTGGTGGAGGGGCTGGGAGCAGGGGGAAATAGGGATTGACTACTAATGGATGAGATTTATTTCAGTGAAGATGAATATGCTCTAAAATTAGGTTGTGGTGATGCTGGCACAGCCCTACAAATGCACTGAAAGACACTGAACTGTGCATTTTATGAGGCCAAACTGTATTGTGTGTGAGTGTATCTTAATAAAGCTGCCATGAAGGAGTACCACAAACCGAGTGGTACTCGATTGGTCAGCTACTCTGGGTTTGAATTTCCTTTCTATGTTTGGTAGACAGGACAGCAACAACAAGAGCTGTGAGCTGAGACCACTGGAAAGCAGATTCAGCCCAGCAATGGTTAGCTTGTCACCTGGGCTGTAACAGACCCAGTAAGGAGTCAGACTCTGCCATTTGCTGTGTGACTCACCTGTGTGCTCCCAAACAGGGGCTCAACTGAGTCTCTGTTGCCTCCGTGTATACAACAGGAATGATAATGCTTACCTGCTAGATTTTAAGGATTAAACACAGTTACTAAAAAAACAAAACAAAACAAAACTCAGCAGGGTAACTAACTTGTAATAGAAACAACAGCAGCAACACATCTTAAAAAGTAATTGAGGGCTCGGCACCCATAACTCAGTGAGTAGGGCGGCGGCCACATACAGCGAGGCTGGTGGGTTCGAGCCTGGCCTGGGCCTGCTAAACAACAATGACAACTGCAACCAAAAAGTAGCCAGGTGTTGTGGCGGGTGCCTGTAGTCCCAGCTACATGGGAGGTTGAGGCAAGAGAATCACATCAGCCTAAGTGTTTGAGGTTGCTGTGAGCTGTGACACCACAGCACTCTACCAAGGGTGACATAGTGAGACTGTTTCAAAAAAAAGCAATTGAGGTTTAATTTTCTGAATTATTTGACTAATGTTTTTAAAATGGACTCAGCCAATTAGGATTGGAGAACCAAGGCAGATCCTTTTTGTTAGAAACTACTATTTTCCTATATGGCTTTGCAAATTTTTACCTATACTCATGCTTGTAATCCTAGCACCCTGGGAGGCAGGTGGATCACTTGAGCTCAGGAGTTCAAGACCAGCCTGAGAAAGAGTGAGACCCTGTCTCTACAAATAGCCATTGTGGCGGGCACCTATAGTCCCAGCTACTTGGGAGGCTGAGGCAAGAGGATCACTTGAGCCCAGTTTTGAGTTTGTTGTGAGCTATAACACCACAGCACTGTACCTAGGGTGACAAAAAAAAAAA